>NW_021011610.1:839382-890963 GCF_003987935.1 Bombyx mandarina
AAAAAAAAAAAAAAAAAAGGTAAAAAAACTGATTGGGCTGTAAGCTAGACTGAGGACATTTGATTAGAGTTTTAATTAAAAGGTCCAACCTATCAAACCTTTTATCCTGCCAAATATTCTTTTATCTTTACTCTCATACAAATTTACAATTTTAGAAGCAGATACAGAATAAATATGCCAGAAGAGTACAAAAAGCGAGCGAATTAACGACAATATTATAAATTTTAAACATGATGAAACACGGAAAAAAAACCCAACAAAACTATGGCTTTTTAAATATTTACATACACAACATACAAGAGCTCGACTTGCGTCTGATCCATTTTTTTGGTAAGATTTCTTTCTTCGTCGTTCCCTCATTACTGAGGATCGCAACCACACCTATATTATGTAAGTCTTTCCATGAAGATCGGTCCGCTGCGAGGTAGACCGCCTGGTGGATGCGCCTCCTGTGATGGTCCTCTTTGTAGTCTCCCACTATCTCTTTGGGGCCCTGCCTTTCATTTTTTGAAGTTATACTTCTTTAGGCGCGCTATGAAAAATTTATGAGATTGAAATTTTACGATGCGCGCGCATCGTGACACAAAATTAACAGAATGAAGTTGCCCACTAAATCGCTCATTACAATACGACCGACGTAACTTGGCGAGTCTGAATATAGCCGCAGGTGAACTTTCCGAACCGTACCGAGAATTACCGAATTTATACGATGTCAAGAAAAGGGATGTCCAATATGCGTGTTTGAGGATGTTGCTTAACCGATTTTTTTCAAATTGATTAAAATTTAAATAAAAAAAAGAAATAAATTTAATAAAAATAAAGTATAACTTCCTACGCGCGTACATAAGTACACGCACTCTTTTTTTTATTGCTTAGATGGGTGGATGAGCTCACAGTCCACCTGGTGTTAAGTGGTTACTGGAGCCCATAGACATGTATAACTTAAACGCGCCACCCAGCTTGAGATATAAGTTCTAAGGTCACAAGTATAGTTACAACGTGTGCCCCACCCTTGAAACCGAAACGCGTTACTGCTTCACGGCAGAAATAGGTGGGGCGGAGGTACCTACCCGTGCGGACTCACAAGAGATCCTACCACCAGTAATAAAGGTTTCTTTAGCACCGAACGGTCGGTTCGTTCGTTTGTTGTTTATTTCATGTATATGTCGTCTACTTCGTGTACGCCTTTTAGGAAGGCGTTGAAAACAATGACTGCCGCCAGTCACGTTCGCCCTCGTGCCATTGCTTCTTTTGTTTATTTTCGAATAACCTATCAAGTCTTTGTCTTAGACGTCTAGTTCTTGTAGGCCGTAAGTCCTGACAAAGAGGTTACACGCCACGACAAGCACGTTTCCCATGCACTTGACTAAGAATGAGAAGCTCTTCCAGACTATGCCTTGGAGACCGCATGATATGTCCGAAAAAGCTGAGCATTCGGTCTTGGAAAATGTTGCAGAGCCGCCTTGTGATATGAAGTTCTTTAGTAAGATAAAGCTATAAATTCGATGAGTACCTACCTACAGATCGTTCTTGCACCGTCGCCTCTGTATCCTATCCTGCGTGAACCCTGCGAGTAACTAAAATAAATTGAATCTCACAAAATTGGTGCGATAAACTTCAAAATTAATATAAGTTTATTCATATTTTATCTCACACAATCCTGAAAGGATTTCTAAAACGTACTTAATAAAATTATATTTACACATCCAATATAAAGAGTATAGATATGGCAACTATCATCAAAACTATTTTTGAAAAGCAGTGTTTAGTTATGGCGGAGCTGTAGACAAGAAATCAATTCCTCTAAAATGTTTGAGATTGAAAATACGATATGCATGTACAAAAATAAAATTAATCGATGATATCACATTGCCGTATATAAAACTAATAAAATATGATTATGATTACTTTTACGGTTTACTTTCGCCTTTAATATAATTTATATTTATTTGGGTTATTCGTAAATCAAGGTTATAAGCTAAATGTACTTTGAATAATATCTGCGACACCTGAAACAAAATATTCATTGAAAAGATGAGTGATAGTATAAAATACCACATCCAAAATAAATTTTCTCATTGGCAACATTAATACGCATAACCAAACAAGAAATTAATAAGACCTTAAACAATATTTAAGGGTATATAGCGTCGGTTTAACGCCGGCCACCCCTGATTGCCTGCAATATTTTAATTAACTCGACAGCAGAAAACTGCTTCAAGTTACAGATGAAATTACATTTTCTATCGGCTCCGAGAGAGAATGCGGTTCGCCGAAGGGTTTGTTTTAAGAAACTTTTGAATATTCGCTTCATATTTTAATGGATGAAAGTTTTCAGATTGCTTCAGAATTTAATTTAGTTTCTGATATTGTGGCCGATTAGAAAAATATTTCTATAGAACTTAGTACTTAGTCTAGTAGTAATGAAACGCGAACTTATCTGATCATCTTTAATAAAAAATATATTATTTTGCTTGGGAACCAGTGAAATCGAGTCACGCCGGTAATCACAATTGTCAAATTTATATAAAAAACTTTCCTTTATTAAAAAATCTTAACTAGGTTGTACTATAACATTTACAACTGACAAAGGTTGATCATAGCATTTGTCATGATTTTATTTAGACTACGAAATATACAGTATAGTCACAGAAAATGTGCCTTCTTATTACCTAAGATAGAGTGCGAAATTGTTTCACGTTTAATTTTACGGTTACCGGTATTAAAATAATGTTACACCGGTAAGAGTAACGCCATCTATCGCCGAATAGTCGAACGAATATCGATGGACCTAGTAGTATCTAGAACGCTCAAGAAGTACAACGCCATCTATTATCAGATAGCGGAAACACAATACTCGACTTGTGTGGAATATTCTCGATAATTGGTGTGGTATAGGCTATAAAAGCGTTGCAGAGATGGCACGCAGTCAGTCAGTAATCGGAACAACTCGAAGCGAAACTGCGAACGGATCACCTGAAGCGAAGCGGAAGAAGTGAATTGGAAATTTTAAGGTGTTCTGTGTGTGATCTATGTGATAAACACAGTTTTAAGTTGTACTTTGTTGGAACATTTATTTATGCCGAACCCCAGCGCGTAACAATAAATATCGGCGTAAAATACTTAAGATCTGCATTTCCAATAATTTCTATTCAAATATAATTTGGTCTAGATACGAAAATAAACGACAAATAATAGCACACAATATTTCCTATTCAAATTCGTTTGAGGGAACGATGAAAAATCGAATGAAAATCGTTCTCCTTATAGTTAAAGGTTATTTGGAAGGTGACAATATTATTCGAGCCGAAATTGGGGATCTGCCGCATTTATTAAAGCGAAAACCAGCAACAAAGGGATGATATTGAATTGTAAGAAAAAGATACGCGGACGTGTTAAGCTATTGTGGATACGGCAGTTTTATTGAGGTTTTTTTGTTACGTTTTATGTTATTAAGTTTTTGATATGTGTATATGTACTATGTGTATAATGTCTAAAACAGTTCCTTAAAATTTATTTTTGCCTAATAAATGCACGATCGCAAATCACAAATTACAGATCGCAAATCATAAATTACTTTATTCTTAACAATTGTAAAACAGCCCATAGGTCAAATATGTTGTGTGGTATTTAGTTATTTTATTTACCAAATTAATATTTGTTAATGAATTTATATTTTCAATAAATTTCATTTCAATGAAAAACTTTTCATGATTAAAAATGATTTCAAGAGTAACAGTGTAGTCTAAAAATTATAATCTATAACTTTTTTTTTCCAAACTATTCGAAGCAAAAATATCTTGACCGAGTTATAAACTTATCTTATTACTAATTACTTCTACATCCATAACCCATACAACCCATAGAATAAATGTATAAAAATGGCCATAGTCCGTTGTTTAATGTGTTATGATGATATGGAGCAAAAATACTACTATTTTTTCTGTTATAGAAATCTGTTGACAAACAATTGTTCTATCAAATATAAAACGAATATAAATGCAAGGGCGCATATATTTTCTAAATATTACCCACGTTACGATCTAATCGAATTTCTAAATATCACATCCATTAAGCACGGGAGGTTTCGTTGCTCGTGGTGACAGTTCGCAGTAGGCTGCGAGGGTCGGGCGGTAGGTGACACGCACAAAGAACCTCCAACTTCTTTCATTGTAGATTAAATTCTTTGCTTCCCGCACACCTAGCTTCAAAACTATTCTACACTGAAAGATATGATATTATAAAAGAAAAAAGTATAAAAAATCTGTCAGAACTTTGTAACTCGATTCCACTAAGTACTGACGTAATAATAAATAAAATCACCCTTACTCGGCAAATAGAAAAAGGCTATTAAAATAGCCTGCAGTAAAACAAAATGTACGTGCTATTAATGAAATTTTGTACTCATTGGTTATCAAAAAAAACATTTATAATTTAGATCACTCCTGATTTTTTTCTTCAAATTCCTAACATACCTACGTGTTATGTTAAGGTAATGCGAGAATAAAACGGTTTGGTTTAATTCTTTCAATTTCACTAAGTCTGCATGCTTAGTATAGCATCCAGTGGAACACAAGCCCCGTTAATATCCCCCGTCGCCGTCACTGGCTTAATCTCAGCGGCCGCGGCTTTTAATACATATTTCATTGGAATATTTCACGAGGTATTACTTCTCTGCCACTTGTTTGTCGAGCGGTTTATTAGAATCCTGCTCTTTCTTTCAAAACGTTCGGGACCTTTATACTTGGCGGTGTAGTGCGCTGAAGTCGTTCAATTTATTGGGTTTGAATGTAGTAGTGATATATTTAAATATCCCCGGTGCTATTGGGGCACATATTGATGAGGCTTGGAAGAGGAAGTTGGCTTTTACAAGAAAAAGAGAGTAAAGAGATGTTTTTTAAAACATACTGATATGAAACAGTTACCATTTAGATGATAGTTTGATAATATATATTTTTAAATCACAATTATCTCGTCTGCCTACAAGGGCTATAAAAAAGAACAATGAGAACATAAAACTTCGTGTAAATTTGTTTAATTAAATATCCAATTAGCCATTGTTCCGAACCTATAATTGGATCAAAAGATGAACTAAGAGAGCAATACAATATATATTGAGTATTGATTGAATCCTCGATTATTTGATAACAAAATAACTAAAAGATAGCTCAAAACGTAATAAAAACGATGGACAATCGAAACTAACAATTTAATAATATTCTGTTCAAAAAAGACAAACAGCTATTATGTTTCGAACTAATGAAATAGAACCACGCTTCGCTGTGACTGCGCCAAATATTAAATGAATCAAAACATTTGTATTAAAAATACTTGGACATCACCTTTAGTATGACGATTATACTTTTTGCTTTCCAAAAAAAAACTAATGGCATTCGGGGACTGCGCGGTAAAGCTATTGCATAGCATTTTTTATCAACTCATGCAATTATAATTAGACAATAATAATTTAATATTAAAACAATAATAAAAGAAGACCACGCTACATTTATAAACATTAACAAAAGCAAAACATTATCTGTCCCCTTGACACTCATAAGCTAGACCGCGCGATAGAGAGATGGACAGACTTTTCATGATGCGCGTGCAGTGCGACGTCACGTCGTGCGCTTATTCACAAACACTACACAAGCGCAACGTGTGAAAGTGTTGAACGCGAACTACCTGGTAGGCGGAGTAGGGGATGTTAGGTTTTATTTTCGTTACCGAATTTCTTGATTCGGTCGCCGCGCTCAAAGCCCGCGACAAAAGCTATCCAATAGCTTAAAACATTTCTATAATGTTGAGGATATGTTTAAATACAAAGTTTCGAATGACGCGCGTAATGCGTTTGTCTTCGCAGTTTCGCTTGGGATAAGAAATAAAAACCCAGATAAATCTTCGCATCGAATATAATAACTAAACTCTATGTCGACAGACCAAGGCATTATATTATGTTTTATCAACTTTCCTAGTTTTTCTTTAAGTGCGACCAAATAAAATCATTCATAATAGGTATATATTAAAACAAAATTAATTCCTTTATAACTTCAATTCATTTTTTATTGCTTAGACGTGTTACCGAGCCCACAGCCCAACTGTAGTAGGTGGTCACCGAAACCCATGGACACCAAAAAGGTAAAGCCACACCCACCTTAGACATTATACTGGTGGTAGGACATGTTGTGAGTCCGCACAGGTAGGTACCACCACCCCGCCTATTCCTGCCGTGAAGCAGTAATACGTTTCGGCTCGAAGGATGAAGCAACCATTGCATTATAAAAAAATGAGACCTTAGAACTCATATCTCAAGGTAAGTGGCATTTACGTTGTAGATGTCTATGGGCTCCAGTGACCATTTAACATCAGTTGGGTCGTCAGCTCGTCCACTCAACTAAGCAATAAAAAATAATTTAAAAATGAGTTCAAAATCTCATTTCTCAACCTGCTCTATTTACCAACGCTCAATTCTCCCTTGTATCTTATTGTTACAATCCAATATCCACCTTTAAAACCATTCCGTATACCTGTTTTTTTTTAATTTTAGTTTTTTCGCTATCACGTAACTTAAACAATGAAATGTAAAACAATAGAAAATTTAAAAGCGTGACATCAAATGAAGCCTGCGCTCTATGAGGGCGGAGGGCGGAGGGCGAGGTGAGAGGGCTCGTAAACACAATTGTTGCGACTTTAAATCAAACAGTTCGGTAGTCGTTAGCGGCACGTGCGACTTGGTGCCATACTAAAACATTATCGTGCGTTTCCATTATATCACACGATATGAGAATAGACTCCACACGCTGAGAAATGAAATTTTTTTTTTCTTTATCTTAAAAATGTATGTATTACTAATAGTGGTGCCTAACCCATCGGCGTCCATTTTGGGGTTTCTTAACCAAATGATAATCATTTCAGACGGTAAAATAAAAATAATTTAAAACAAAACGATCAGTGTTTCTGAGCGTCACAATATTACGAGAAAAGACGTTGATACATAATATATAACGTATATTGATACATAATCTTACGTTTCATTGTACTAACTATACCAGTAACTAGTAAGTGCAGAAGAAAGTATTTGGTAGTAAATGTGTAATAATGTAAGGTCTTCATGTAATGTTATATATAGTTTTTCTTTGTTTTTTATATAATGAACCGCTTTTTTTTATGCATGCAGTCGGTACCTGTAATTGTGTTAGCATTTAGTGTGAAATCAATGTATATGATACCTGTAATGTTCTGTGCTGATGTATAACATGTTGGTACCCAATAAATAAAATAAAATAAAATAAAATAAGAAAAGGCTTAGATCAAGCAGGCGGTATCCACTGAATTTTTTGCCACATCTTCTCAGTGAGTTGCGATTACGATCTAGTGGTAGATACAGTGATAGCATTGTTCTTGCTAGTGCCAACGTTAACAATTCTCTCAGCTTTAGACCGTGAGCTCCCCTAACTGCGTGTATTTAGAAAGGCTCTTTAGGCTGCCAATGATTACTTAGGGATAAAAAAGCAGCTGGTCATAGATGCACCCGCGTTGCAGTATAAGGAAAGTTGTTACAGGTTGCAGCCGGCTTTCGCTAAAATATAATCATACAAGTATATCGTATAGTTTATCAGTAGTGAGTTTTTTTTATTGCTTAGATAGGTGGACGAGCTCACAGCCCACCTGGTGCTAAGTGGTTACTGGAGCCCATAGACATCTACAACGTAAATGCGCCACCCACCTTGAGATGTAAGCTCTAAGGTATAGTTACAACGGCTGCTGCTTCACGGCAGAAATAGGCAGGGTGATGGTACCTACCCGTGCGGACTCACAAGAAGTCCTACCACCAGTAATTATGCAAATTAAATTTTGCAGATTTGATTTTTATTACACGATGTTATTCCTTCACCGTGGAAGTCAATCGTGAACATTTGTTAAGCACTTATTTCATTAGGAAAAATTGGTGCCCACCTGCGGGATTCGAACACCGTTGCATCGCTAGATACGATTGCACCGGACGTCTTGTCCTTTAGGCCACGACGGCTTCAAAAATCTCGTATATAAGTAGTTTAAATTCATAATTAACAACTCGTAAAACAAACAGCAATAAACTATATTTAATTCACTTCTTATCTCCAACAATGGAAACGAATACAAAGAATAATGAAAGTAGAAGTGAACGGACACCGTTGTGCTGTAATTATCCAAGTGAAGTTTGTTTTGCGACTCTTAATTTATCGCCTGATGCTCCCACCTTGAGGCCCGCGCTCCGAGCTACACGTCATAAACAGATAACAAGTTTCACGTAACGTGATCTCGGATGGGGTAGTTTGATAATTTTGAGACGCGGAGGTAAAANGAATACAAAGAATAATGAAAGTAGAAGTGAACGGACACCGTTGTGCTGTAATTATCCAAGTGAAGTTTGTTTTGCGACTCTTAATTTATCGCCTGATGCTCCCACCTTGAGGCCCGCGCTCCGAGCTACACGTCATAAACAGATAACAAGTTTCACGTAACGTGATCTCGGATGGGGTAGTTTGATAATTTTGAGACGCGGAGGTAAAATGTGCGTTGTTTCTGTTTTATTGGTTTAACAAAGTGAATATTTGTACTATTTATAATAAATAAACAAAAAAACAAATTTCGTGGAAAAAAAAAAGCGTGAGGTGCTTTTCAGGATATTATCAAAATAACCCTTCTACTCATATCTGTTCATAAAATATTTATAACTATTATTGATACCATGCACCTCACGCTTTTTTTTACAATAAAATCATATTTTCTTACACCTTTTTAATTTCAAATTTATTAAAATTTATTAAAATTTATTTTCCATGTTTTTGTTGGATTTTCTATAAAAGCGTATTTTTATAGTGTTTTAAACTATTATTTATTTTTAATATTTTAGTTGATTTTTCTTTCAATTTTTCAAAAATTGCCTCTGAATCAGTCGGTAGCTTATCGGAGAAATAGCCGATCGGCGCGCCTGGTAGTTTCCCCTCTTGGTCTTGACGCAGACACTCCGAATCTCAGGAAAACAAAAAATCGCTAATCATGATTACCCTAATAAGTATAACGGATCACACTGTTTAAAATATTGAAATGTCACCGGTCCTTAATAAGTATGCCAAATTTCGAATTAATCCGACGTTTGGAAGGGGGTCAAAATCATGTTCAAAGATTCCGTTACATACTAACATAGTATATATAGCATAATAACATAGCATAGTATATACATAGTAACATACGTATGAAGCTTTTTTTTTATTGCTTAGATGGGTGGACGAGCTCACAGCTCACCTGGTGTTAAGCGGTTACTGGAGCCCATAGACATCTACAACGTAGACGCGCCACCCACCTTGAGATACAAGTTCTAAAGTCTCAGTATAGTTACAACGGCTGCCCCACCCTTCAAACCGAAACGCATTACTGCTTCACGGCAGAAATATACAGGGCGGTGGTACCTATCCGCGCGGATTCACAAGTGGTCCTACCACCAGTAATTACGCAAATTATAATTTTGCGGGTCTGATTTTTATCACACGATGTTGTTCCTTCACCGTGGAAGTGAATCGTGAACATTTGTCGAGTACGTATTTCATTAGAAAAATTGGTACCCGCCTGCGGGATTCGAACACCGTTGCATCGCTTCAACACGAATGCACAGGACGTCTTATCCTTTAGGCCACGACGACTTCAAGCTAATAAAAGCGTATTAAAAAAGGCAATAGGAATACCCCCTGCGATTTGTGTAAAGTAATTTTAATAATTAAAAAAACAGTAGTATAGTCCCGTTTCGTTTATACGTCATAGAATATTCACTATTGAAAATGTGCGTAGATTTTTAGCATAACAAACGGGATTTTTCTACGGAAAAAATACCTGAAAATTTGCTCAAAAGAGGGTAGTTCGCTTAACGCGCTTGGAAGCGGCCAGTGACATACGATGCAGAAAGGAAGCCAATCACCGACCTTGACGTTGTTACTGCTACTACGCCACATACGTTCAGGGCGAGGAGTGGAACGGGATTTTACAGAGCCAGGCGTTAGAATTTCGGTACATTCGATTTTACTTTTGTCTACGTTACTGTTACACGCTGGGGTTCGGGATAAATAAAAATTCTAGATGACGTACACATTAAATCGGAATTAACACTTAGAAAACTTAAGGAACACTTTAAAATTCTTTTCTTCCGCTTCGCTTCAGGTGATCCGTTCGCTGTTTCGCCTCGAGTAAATCCAATTACTAATTACCTTCGTGTCATCTGCAACGTTTTTATAGCCGATATGACATTCCTACAATGATCGAGAACATTCTTGACAAGTCGAGTAGTTTCCATATGCGTTTCCGCTATTTGAAAATAGATGGCGTTGTACTTCTCGTGCGTTCTCGATTTTGCTAGTTCTTTTGATAGTCGTTCCTACTATACGACGATAGATTGCATTGCTATTATCGGCGTAACATTACTAACAGCAGTCTAACAGATGTAAAGGGTGTAGGACTTTGACATTCTAACAGACCGCCAGCAAACTGTTGTATATCAACGCGAAAAACAATTATAATACTTGAGTCATAGATATTTGATTGACTAATTGATTTTATATGTACAATATCTCGTGGACATTTGGATTGGGACGGGTTTTTTGCCCGGGATCGAAGCGTGAATATCATTAACACCTTTTGTTGATAATAATATAGTAGAAAATTACGAAAAAATAACAACTTGTTTTTTTTTAAATTATAATAAGAATAAAATCCATAACAAATACGTATTAACGAAACTTCTGAACCGTTTTATTTTCAAATGTAATTCTTCTGCATTTTTCAATAAAAATATTTTTCAACATTTGCACAAAAGTCGACACTAAGCAAAGCCAAACAAGCCTTTGCTTGGATCGGAAACATGACGTCTTCTTCGCAAAACATTTGGGACCTCCACGTAAACTGTATCTCTCCTGCATAAAGACCAATTTCCTACAAACCAGCCTCAAAAGAAGCATGTACGGATGTAATCTACAAAATTATTCGTGCTGAAGCTTTGAACCTTGAATCCAAAGATGAAGGACAATTTTTGCTTATTTCATGTTGCTGTTTTGTTGTTTTTGAGACGAGGGAGCAACGGGTTTCCGTATAATCTGCGCTGGACACCAATGGATTTATCGTTTGAGGTTTAGACAGGAGAAACGGCTTTGTCTTTGAGACAGCGTACATACACCTCATGGATGGAAGGAAATGGATAGAAACGCTCAATTTATTTAAAGATTTCATTTTTTCAAATATTGACCAGGATTTTTTTTTCCGAGAGCAATTTTAATAAATTATACTGAGAGCTATAGTGTGCTCTATATTTTTATATTTAGTGTGCTCTACACTAATGAGTGCTCTTATTTTTTAATTGTGAAATGGAAATATTTGTTTAGAGATGATATACATAATTGAGATATGAATTTTGAATCTTAGTTCTACAATGCAATAACTTGTCGTTTTTCTCAAGCTTAGGTCTAGTTCGTAACTAAAATAGACTGGATGATGGCTACCCAGGCGAACCAAGACTACACACAGTCGATATTCTATGACAAGCTTTTGAAGCTTTTACTGGTGGTAGAACCTCTTGTGAGTTTACTGGTGATAGGACCTCTTGTGAGTTCGCACGGGTAGTTACAACCATCCCGCCTATTTCTGTGCCTATTTCTATATTAAAAAAAGCTGCCTGTTTCTTCAATCATATCCTCATAACAAGTTTTTTTTATTGCTTAGATGGGTGGACGAGCTCATAGCCCACCTGGTATTAAATAGTTAGTAGCCCATAGACATCTACAACGTAAATGCGCCACCCATCTTGAGATATAAGTTCTAAGGTCTCACTATAGTTACAACGGCTGCCCCACCCTTCAAACCGAAACGCATTACAGCTTCACGGTAGAAATAGGCAGGGTGGTGGTACCTACCCGTGCGGACTAACAAGAGCTCCTACCACCAGTAAGTAACCTTTGAACTAATAACTGAACTTCTCGGCGTATTTTCCAACAAACCATATTAGCATATCGGCGTGTAGGCTCGATGCTCAACTCCCAGATAGAACATAAAATAAAAATAAAACAATTTCTTCAGAGTTCGTAATCTCGAATCGGTAAATCAGTCACGTATATTCCGTCGCAGTGGAGGACGTTAGTACCGCACCGCGCGCCGTGTACCGTGCCAACGGTTCATTACCGGGAACATGACTGTTTGCGTATTTGTGCATCGAAACACTTCCGATGTTGATGCTGAGGCCAAATACGCTAGTTTTATATTTAAACATGAAAATTTCCGCAATATACCTGAGCATTGATATGAAGGTTTGTGGTTGTTGGCCGCATTATGAGCCCAGAAGGAAGGTAAGGTAAGGTTTTAGCGGTAGGCAGCGGCTTGTCTCTGCCCCTGGCATTGCTGAAGTCCATGGGCGACGGTAACCACTCACCATCGGGTGGGCCGTATGCTCGCTGCATACAAAGACAATAAAAAAAAAAGTACCATCTATACTAATATTAAAAAGCTAAAGAGTTTGTTTGAACGCGCTAATCTCAGGAACTACCGGTCCGATTTGAAAAATTATTTTAGTGTTAGATAGCCCATTTATTAAGGAAGGCTATAGGCTATATAACATCATGAGACTGATACAAGTGGAGCACCAATAAAGAGTGTTTCAAAATATTTTCACTTTTTACGTAGATGAAGTGGGGGGTAAAATTTTGCGTTATGCCAAAGTAACTATTCCACGCGGACGGAGTCGCGGGCAATAGCTATATATTCCAAAGCAGTCAAATCTGGTTTAAAGTATAAAACAGTCTTAACAGAACACAATTTAGTCTTTGATGTCTTGTGTCAATGTGGGTCGTAATTTTTGGGCGTAATCTATCTTATCTGCTGCGAAACAATCACACCTTCCGATTCGAAACCCTTCAACACAAGATAACAAAAGTACGAATGGAACTTTAGCTTTAAGCTCATCTCCCATGAAATCTGTGGGATTCCAAGCACCAAATCCTTTCAATGGTGGCCGTCATCGGTAAATCTACCGAGCATTTTATTGCGATAAACATTCTCAAAATACCAAATATTTTCGAAATAAGAACAATAGAACATTCATTGTTACTGAACATAAACTTGAAGGGATAGCTAAATCACAGTTTATTGGAAAGGCTAACAGTTACAATCATCGGTGGATGCTCAGCCAACTGGTCACTTTGGTCCTGTCGAATCGACATAGATTAGTCCGGAGGTCGAATATAGACATGACATCATTAAAATCACTTTTACGCTTTACTACTAAATGTAAAACTAAGTCATTGGACCAAACTTGTGAAGTGAGCGAAACATAAAAATAATATAATGAAAATAAAAAAGCTAAATTAAACTGTAAAGCTATCTTTAATTGTGTCTACGACTCACGAAGGAGAAAATATTAAATAGACATGATTTTAGATAAGTTTGTATTATTTTGAGTAATTTATGCAGGCTGTGTAATATAAGTGTTTCCACATATAATATATAGTATAGTTCCAAGAATGAGAACGAAGATTTTTATTTAACGTCCAAATAAAAAATAATAGTTTAAAAAAACTAACAAAATACGCTTTTATAGAATCATGCATGCATGCAACTAGCATGGTATCAGTAATTACAGATATGAGTAGAAGGGTTATTTTGATAATATCCTGAAAAGCACCCCACGCTTTTTTACAATAAAATCATTTTTTCTTACACTATTTTTAATTCAAATTTATTAAAACTTATTTTCTATTTTTTAATCGGGTTTTCTATAAAAGCGTATTTTGTTACTTTTTTAAACTATTATTTATTTTTAATTTTTTTCAATATTTTGATATCATCGGTTCTTAATAAGTATAATAAATTTCGAGTTAATCCGACGGCTTGGGACGACGTTGGGTCAAAATCATGTTCAAAGATTCTGTTACATACTAACACATACATACGTCTGAAGCTAATAAAAGCGTATTATAATAGTGTGCGCAGTGATAACATTCAACTAATACATGCAATTCTTATGCAGCTAAATTCTATTTATAACATTTCGCCGAGCAAAATCTTATCACAAAACAGAATTCTGAGAAGTCACAGAGAATTCAGAACTCAAGTTTCACGTCTAAGTTCCTACTCTACGTCAATCGGCCAAACCCTGCGTCCATCTATTTGCATTGGAAATTCATATTAATGTTATTACGTAGCGCGTCAAAATCGGTGCCCTTTGATTGTGTCCGCAATAATCGTGTTTCCTTCTATTGGCTTTTGTTATTAAACAATACCTAGGCGACAAACGAACTTTATCGAGTTAAGATATTTGTTCTGAGTTGTAATATTTAGTTATTTGACATTTCAGTTTATTTGGAATCGGATTTTGCGTTGAATGCCTCAAGGTTATCACTGTCTGTTACGAAAAATAGTAAGCGGTAGATATTATTTGCTACTCGACATACCAAGTTCAGGCTCACAACGTATATTTTATATCTATTTCTGCCGTGAAGGAGTAATGAGTTTCGGTTTGAAGGGTGGGACAGCCGTTGTAACTATACTGAGATCTTAGAACTTATATCTCAAGGTGGGTGGCGCATTTACGTTGTAGATGTCTATAGGCTCCAGTAACTACTTAACACCAGGTGGGCTGTGAGCTCGTCCACCAATCTAAGCAATAAAAAAAAAATCTATCTCTATCTTCCATCTTCAATCTTAAGATAAGTGCGACAGTTAACGGTATGTAGCCGCTTGGCTCTGCCCCTGGCATTTCTGACGGCTATGAGCAACAGTAACCCCTCACCATCAAGTCATATGCTCGTCTACCCATATGAGCAATAAAAGAAAAGGTGAAGTTATCAAATACTAGTACTGATAATGCTCCGGATAGATGATGTGCATTTAAGTGATGATAAGCAAGTAGTCGAAATCACATATTACTGTTAAATAGAATATTTCTGTAATAACAATATTATAGGAACATTCTCTGTCCTATTACGAAACACAAAACTTAAATACGATTACAATCGAAGTACTTGAAACCTAAAATATTCGCTATCGTTCTTTAGATCTTAGTATTTCAATCTCAAAAACTCATCAATGACACAAAGTGGTAGAAACAAACCTCATCTATCGCTGAGAGGTTCTTGTAAGTTTCTCAGTGTGTAATCAAAGGATAGAACCTTCTGCAGCCGAGCCAAGTGGCTGCATGAAGGGGAAAATTCACTTACTCCTATAGCGGACTCTGTTCCAAACATTCACTGCGGCAACACACTCGTGCCACTGTTTGTGTATTAGACGCTCTAAAATTATAATTTTTTATGTATTTTTTTTATATAGGCAAGCAAGTCTACGGTGTTAAGTGTACACTATCGATTCTTTTTGAGACGTAAAACCGAAAATCACAATTTTTTTTTTTTCTTGTTTTTGTTTTTTTTTATATAGGCAAGCAAGTCTACGGCCCAACCGGTGTTATGTGTACACTACCGATTCTTTTCGAGGTCTAAGGTGGAAAGCTCACAATCTTCAAAAACTATAGAATCGTGATACCTTTCTATTATGCAAATATTTATTAATTTTACATATTATTTTAAGCTGTAATTAATAAAAAACCAAGGAATTTGAAATACTAATTGTTTTAACTACCACCGTAAGTTATCATACCGCCAAAATTGTTAAATTCCAATTATATATTATACTCGTATATCCGTTAGACTGACTTCCATGACTTCAATTTATAAGCATACTTGTTATATACATACATACATTCGCGAATCGTTTGTCATATTGAGCTGATACTTTGTACAGCTCTCAGCCCAATGGCAAAGACATTCGGCCAGTTTCTACGTAGAATTAGTATAATATCTGTATATTAATACGTGAAGCAAAAACTTTATATCCCTTTTTACGAAAATTGCGCGGACGGAGGAGTATGAAATTTTACACACTTATAGAGATTATAGAGAAGAAGTGCACCATGCTAATATTTTTTTTAAATAAAGCATAAAAGATACATTAAATCAATAAAGAAAAACTACATACCATGTATTTGACGCACACACGCATGCATGCATACTATTTATTGTCAAACTTTTGTTCTTGACGTCTGTTGTCAAATTGAGAATAGATTTATATTGTTTGTCTGTGTTAATATTTTTTATAGTGTAGTCTTGGCGAAATTTGTGATTATAGAAGTATAAAATACAATCATAATAGTGTACAAACTTAAAATTCCAATTAGTTATAGTCGAATTTCGACTACTGCGGGACCTATATTTATAATTACTCAACAACAGCTGGAAGCAGCTTTCACTTCAATTTTACTAGACGACAACAATATAACAAACCGTAGCGGGAGTACCAAGATACATAAAGCCATAGTTGGTTCAGCGAGTGAATTTGCATAGGAATGGCTGATTACAGAGTCATACCATAGGCACTAGGCAGTAGCCAGGACCTAGGTTTACCCAGGTACTCTGAATAGCCTAACTAGATTTTAAAGTTAGCGAAAATGTCCTTTGGTTACTGCTCCCGAAATAACATTGTGGTCATAAACCTGAAGAGCTCGTTTTAGATAGGGTTGGGTTCAAATTTCCTTTATCTTACATTTTTTCTTGACGTGCTTTTAATTATTGCGTTTTTAAAACGAAGCAGTTTTAAACGTGTTGTTAAAATCATGTTTATCTTGGGCTCCCCTGTATATTTCCTTAGCTATTGTACGTTCTTGTTTCAAGACTTGATTAGCCATAATTCTGTAGTAAGATTAGATATTCTGTAAATAGCTGTCCTATATTGATAAAAACCAGTTTAAATATTAATTATAAGCTGAAAATAATTCCCAATTTCCCATCATCTGTCTATAGTAGTGGTATTCTAAGACCCTAAAGTCCCTAAGTTTTTCATACCTTGATAACTGCAATATTATGTGTGAGCCCATGCGAGTACCAGCGTCTTAACTGTTTCTACTGCTAAGCAATGCTATATTCAGAATGGAATGTAGCTGCGATTTTGACGCAACACCCTAAATGAGTGTCGTCTTTCAAGCAACGTCTATCAGCCACGGCAGACCCTTAGCAGGTGGATCAAGGGCTCAAGTTGCCTCGCCTTGTAAGCCCGACTGTATTTTTTTATTGCATTGATGGGTGGACGAGCCCACAGCCTACCTGGTGTTAAGTGGTTACTGGAGCCCATAGACATCTATAACGTAGATGCGCCACCCACCTTAAGATATAAGTTCTAAGGTCTCAAGTATAGTTACAACGGCTGCCCCGCCCTTCAAACCCTTCAACCTGTAGTTGACTAGCACGATTGTCATACGACTACAACCTCATCTCATATCGTACATAATTCATCGCTTCATAACAAGACCTGGGCTTAAAAAGGGCACGACCTGCTCTGAAACTTAGTAAATAAGTAATAAAAGCTTTCAAACCTCAGTCAGAGGTAAATTAAAAGAGTCCATTTATCAGTTTCATCCCTCGCAAATCGAACCCACGTACGTACCTACGCACCTGCGTAATTAGCTAATTACAAACGTACACTGCGCCATCCCACCTACAAAGAAGCGCGGTCCTTTTGATCTGACGTTCATTTCGTTTACAAATAACATATATATAACCTAAGCTACTTAATAATGCAATGTTCCTAACTCCATTAACTCACTAACTCAATTTAAAAGAAAATTATATTTATGGCTAATAGATAAGGCTTATTATAGTGTGCAAGAATTTTTAAATGATAAGTGTTGTACATAATAAAATTTTAGAATAAGAAGTGATAGAATGTAAAAATAGATAGATTTAGTAAATTTTGTGTTAGAATTAATATAAAAATAAGTTAAATTTTCGCATGCCTAAACAGGCGAAATATATGAAACTATGTCCTATATCCATAATATCTTGTAAACTATATTTCTGGCGAATAAAGATTTTCTTCTTCTTCTTTTTCTTCTTAGCCGTTTTCATATTAGGTTTGCAGATTTCAATCTAAAAAATGTGAAGACTTTTTTATACCCCTGACCGCTAGATCTGCCTTATTCCATGAAACCTGGCATCATAACTACACACGTTAATATCGGTTGGAACAATTGGCGCCTCTAAAGCTTAGATTATCGTAGCGTTGGCAAGTAACACAGGTAGCAGAGTATAAAAAAATCCTTATTAAAACCGTCAAAGTACATATGAAACGTATTTTATCTTCAGACTAGAATACACGCTGTTCATTGTCAGACACTTCGTAGGACAGCAGACGCTTAAACCTGTATAAATTGTAATTAATCAATATACATTAAAATTTTATTTAATAAATGTAGCTTCTATAATAATTAAAAGATGTTTCTTAATCTCTGACCACAAGACAGAATTGTCCTTCTCCTCCATCAAATAAATCTTTACCTTCGACCTTACCCTCTGTTTGTTCCGTGAATCCTAGACCATTTAATGATACGTTTTTCTATGGACACATCTCATATCCTAGGCCACCACCTACAGTAAACTAATATTCACAATCAGACACATAACAATCACAGCGAACATGTTTTAACTTTGATTACAGGGCGAATGTTTGCCTCGCGTCTGATTGTGTCGCAGTCTTCGATATTACAACTTCAACTTCATCGTACATACGCTCTCTAGTGTTCTCTGATGCGATTCCGTTGTTTAAATAAACTTGATGATTGCTTCTCTTGTTTGTGAGTCTTGGAATTTCCGTGACATGTTTGAAGTCTAGCCTAGAGTTTTGTGTTAGTGAAACATTCGAAACAAATTTAAAGTATTTAATGACAAGAGAAAAACGACTTCATTAAGTGGACATTAAAGGCCATTATGGTATACGTTACAAAAATTCGAATTTCGACAAAATATCGCAAGACGGGTCACAAGTGAAAAGACTCCATCGACCACACTTACACAGCACTATCGACATCTATTTACTACGAAAATGACTAACAAAAGACTGCCTATAATAATTAAATTTTCTTGAGTTGGTAATCTAGATGACGATGATTATGACAGTCAGTGATGGTTCCTGATTTATAGGAGAAATTCCAAGATTTTTTACTGGTGGTAGGATGTCTTAGATTACAGGCCTGTGTTTGTCTCTAGACGCAATGTCTACACAAATTGTAGTTATTTTAAAATACCCACCAAGATGCAAATAATAGACGAAGGCTTTGCATCGATGAGACTTTTTCACGGTAACTTGAACTTTAATTAAAAATAGAATTACCTTGAATCAGGCGCGCATATCCGGAGCATTACAGTTGAAGACAATAAAAAGGTCGCCAGGAGAAATAATATATTTTTTTACTTTGTCGTTGCTTCGGTGAAGTCTCGTAAAAACATTTTTTGTCAGAAAGCTACACTTCAATCGTTAATTTCATTATTGTTATTTGCAATGCCACGGCAAAAAAGTTCACGGTCTATCCAATGTTGCGTGAGTACCGGACCCATATAGTCCATGGACAACTAAATACTACGCTTCAAACCTCATGTTTCAAGATGGGCGGTTTTAACCACGTAGTATTAACAATGTACCACCACCGAGTCAGGTAGCAACTTATTTAAGCCAGTAAATAATTAAATTTATGAACCAAGCTGGTCATCCTCTTATCTGCTCTTCGCTTTCCTCTCATTCCAGGTCTTCATATAACATTTCGTTCTAAATTACTAAAACTTTTAATTCAAGTCATAAATTTAAACAGTTTTACAATAAAATTATTATTATATTTAGAAACATGATTCATTCCTTATAATCAAAGGTCGTATCATTTTAATGATTTAATTATCAAAGTAGCAGCACCACTTTATTTTGTCCTCAAATGCAATGCCTCGTTATTCCTTGGAGGATACTTTATCTACAGACGGCAGTACTCTCGGACTACCGATGGATACGATTCCTGTAACGAGGATACCGCCTTCTCATAATTAAATTCTTTAACCATCTAGCTATCTTCTTACGTAACAATTATGTTGATTACTAAAAGTAATGGTTTTTTTTTTATTGTCTTTGTAGGCAGACGAGCATACGGCCCACCTGATGGTGAGTGGTTACCGTCGCCCATGGACTTCAGCAATGCCAGGGGCAGAGCCAAGCCGCTGCCTACCGCTAATATGTTAAACAAAACGCAGTACATAAGTGGACCGGATGAAAATCAAACCCAAAAAAACTTAAAAATGAAACTGTTACATATTATAACTACGGGTATCATGGATATATTATAGGTTATTAATAATATAATAATATATTTCGTAACCACAGACAATCGTGGCTTCCAGATCATATTTGAAAGCTGAAGACATTCAACGTTCGAAATATAAAATACTTTTGATATAGCATTCAAAATCATCAGATTAATTATACAGGGTACCTTTTTTTGCTTAGTTGGATTGATGAGCTCACGGCCCACCTGACGTTAAGCGGTTGCTAAAGCCCATAGACGTCAGCAACGTAAATGCCGCAACACATCTAGAGACATGGGTTCTCACTCTCAGTTTTACAATACAATTGCTGCCTCACACTTCAAATCGAAACACTTTGATACTTCGCGGCAGAAATAAGTAGAGCGGTGGTACTAACCTGAACGGGTTCACAAAACTCCCTACCACTAATCACTAAGCAAATTGTATTTTTTGCGGGTCTGTTTTTTTATAACACGGTGTCATTCCTTCAGCGTGAACATTAATTGTTAACGGCCAACGGCCAGGGCAATTGCGCTGTTAAAAGAATTTCTGTCCGAAATCCAAGATGCTGACGTACTTGCCGATAGTTGGGGAATACTTTATTCCAAAATATGTTTATTTTTAGCATAATATTATAACAGTACTTAATAATTTCAATAATGTTTTTGTGTTAACGAGTCAGGCGTTTTGGTGGAGACTGTAAGCCTGACTTTGTACTGAATGGAATAAATAAAAATAAAATAAATAAAGTACGTATTTCATTAGAAAAATTGTTACCTGCCTGGGGGATTCGAACACCGGCACTGTTGCATCGCTCGATACGAATGCACCGGGCGTCTTATCCTTTAGGCCACGACGACTTCAAAGCCTGAACAAAATAAAAGATACGTTTCGTATTTCAGAACCTTTTAGTCGTCGTGGCCTAAGGGATAAGACGTCCGGTGCATTCGTGTTGAGCGATGCACCGGTGTTCGAATCTCAGACGGGTACCAATTTTTATAATGAAATACATACTCAACAAATGTTCGCGATGGACTTCCACGGTGAAGGAATAACATCGTGTAATAAAAATGAAACCCGCAAAATTATAATTTGCGTAATTACTGGTGGTAGGACCTAAGGGATAAGACGTCCGGTGCATTCGTGTTGAGCGATGCACCGGTGTTCGAATCTCAGGCGGGTACCAATTTTTCTAATGAAATACATACTCAACAAATGTTCGCGATGGACTTCCACGGTGAAGGAATAACATCGTGTAATAAAAATGAAATCCGCAAAATTATAATTTGCGTAATTACTGGTGGTAGGACCCCTGGCGGTATCACTCGATATCGCCAATGCGTTCAACACCCTGCCCTGGTCCGTGATAGGGGGGGCGCTGGAAAGACACGGAGTGCCCCCCTACCTTCGCCGGCTGGTGGGTTCCTACTTAGAGGACAGATCGGTCACGTGTACCGGACATGATGGGATCGTGCACCGATTCCCGGTCGTGCGCGGTGTTCCACAGGGGTCGGTGCTCNTTTATATTCCCCTCGAATGTAAAAAGACTTTTTAGCGAGAACCGTTATCGCTTATCGTATAATAAGTCGGTAAAACGTGTGTTTTATGACGTCCAGACAAACGCTGCCCAGTCGGTTGGTTGTGTAAGTAAATACAAAAGTTTAACAAAGACAGTGGGAAATTTCTCGATGTTTCTCTCAAAAATCTGACGATAAATGTTCATAGACATTATTATGTGTTAATTAGTCATAGTACATTATTGGTATTCTGTCCTTCTTTGGAGAGAGCTTCGAAAAACTTTAAAAAATTTGAACTCGGAGGGATAAACGATTTGCAAAGACCCCTTTTCATTGTTCTGAAAGTAGTTGGTCTACTATCTTTACCCATTTGATATTTAGTGGGCACAAGAGTAAAATAACAATTATACAATACTGTTGAACTCTAAAATATATTATTAAATCTTTAAAAAAATCTTTGAATGAAAACAAATTAGTTTCTCAAATTCACGAGAAAGTTAAACACGTTTTGACTTTCCGCAATATGAATGTATGGCCTAATATCTAACCCAAAACACCATCGGAAGTTTGAAAGCCTTATTCAAATTCAAATTGAATCCAACAAATAAAAATACATTAAAATAAGGGTAACGGATATAAAATTAAGTCAACAAGTTCTTTCGAAATATTATTCATAGGGAAACCTTCTTGAGGTGCGAACGGTGCTGAGGGTCTGAGGGGGGAGGGAAAAACTTGGATAACTGCCTTCATGAATTGGAAATGTAATTTGGTTTGGGATGTGTGAAAGGCAATTGTTTCTGCGATCTTCACTTCGCGATATTCGTGATAAACGGTCGAAAGGATAGGACTTCCTTACAGTAACCTACACACACACACGTACGCACATTTATACAATATAGCCGTACTCGCCCGCTTTGCTGGGCATTTAAAATTTACATTATTATTTATTGTCATCATTATTAGGGAGTCCAACACTCATATAAATAATAACTAATCCATTAAGTACATGTATTTTCTACATGGATACCAAGTTTCAAGTCAATTGGATGCATGATTCAGTAGTTATAACGGAACATCCGTAAAAAACCACTGTAGATTTGTATATTAGTATAGATTTATATTTCTTTTCGTAATTCCTTTTTATTGCCAACGGCTTAGCTCTAGCCCACTGACTAAAAAGTGGTGCACCACTGGCGATAGGCAGCCGCAATGGTAGGACCACCACCAAGGCGTGGAGTAGGTATCTAAAAGGCTCTTTAGTGCCAATTAATGTGTAATCCAAGCCCATACACTTTACAAAACAAGTGTCGCCGAACTGTCTTGAGAGATGAGATCAAAGTCGCAACCGTATTTTTTTAAGTAGTAGAGAGATCTATAAGCGGCGCAGCAGTATGAGAATCGAACTCTACAACATAAAAACCTGATCAAAACTCCTCATTGTAATATAAAACATAATTAAAACTTCATATTATTAATTAAACCATACCGACGGATTCGCGTCAAGAACGTTCACGTCAAGTACTTGTTAAGTGAGATTTAAGTTAGGCTTAAGTCGAGGCAGTCGATACGACTCGTTATAGCCAAAGTAAGTTGGGAAATCTTTGATTAACGAGGTCCTCAGTTAAGTTGTTACCGTTAAATTTTATCATCGGTTTTCGGGGGACGTTAGTTACGGCAAATGACAGGTTTTGAGGCAACCCTTCTTTGATGGATGAACTTTGCGATAATCTTAACTTGTATATATCGAGAGCGGTGTGCGTTTGAATGTTTAACAGAGTGGCACATTGACAATGCGCCGTCATTTGGTCTGGCTATAATCTTTTCTTCCGTTACCTTGAGTCTTCAGCGAAGTATGTAATTATATTAAGGGTTTGCAAACAAAATGCTTTCACAAAGTTTGTAGAATCTAAATCACCAGAGTTCTATCGCAAAGGCATAAATTACCTTCCTATTAGCTGGCAGCAATGTATAGATAATAATGGTAGATATTTTGATTAAATAAATATGTTAAATGAAATAAAAACTTTTTTGGAACGAAGTTCCCTATGGGACGATGCGGAGGGGTACCCTAACTGGGAAAAAACGTCCGTAACATAAGATTTTTATTGGTAATGCACACAGTGTACGACTTAACATTGTAATAACGTAAAAAAAAACATATTTTTACTATATATTTTTTAAAAATCATTGTGAATTAAATAAAATTGATAACTTTGTAATTTTTTAGTTTTTTATTTTGTTTTATCAATAAAAAAAATCATAATAAAAAATGTATACCCGAATAATTATTTTCTTCATACCTCGAATAGAACTTAAAATTAATATTTTTATGATAAGGAGCTTCGTTCCTATCCGGTGTCCCACGACACCACACATCTTTTTTCAGTACAAATCGGCAGTTTCAGACTTTAACCCCTAATAAATCAAAATAATTGTTTAACGCAATTAAATTTTTTGTTGTTGTCAAATCAGAGCTGTCAAATTAGAACGTCCTCGTTAAGCGTATCGTTATACCGGCGACGCCTGACGCAGCGACATGCGGCAACGTCTCACGTTCGTACCCAAAACGTGATGTTAAATTCGAAAACGTAAGCTTGCAAGTTACGCTGGATTTTCCGTCCAATTACTGAAAATCTCGAATGCAACCTCCTCTCAAGAGCACCCGAGACGTGAAATCTGTATATTTTATCGAAATATTTACGTGAAATTATAACGTTGTCCACATTTCACGTTACTAATATTACTAGTGGTCGTCCAGTAGTTGAAATTCGACTATAATTATCAATTTAAATTATAAGTTTGAACATTATTATGGTTCTATTGTCAAAGACTTTACTTCTTTAATCACAGATTTCACTACATACACTATAGACTAGTAATATTAAAGAAAAACAATATTAATCTATTCTCAACTTAACCACAGACTAAAATAAACAGAATATGCGTGCTGTGTGTCAAATACATGTTAGTGTGTGTAATGTTTTCTTTATTGGCTTAATTAATTTTTTGTGCATTAATTTAAAAACATATTAGCTTTCTGCATCCCTTCTCTATATTCTCAATGAGTGTGGGAAATTTCATACTACTCCGCCCGCGCAATTTTCGTAAAAATGGGCACAAAGTTTTTGCTTCACGTTAATTAATGAAGCTCATGCGTGATGGTGGTCACGACCCTCAGACATGAGGAACACGACTCGAGGAGGAGGAATTAATGTAAGATATTGTAGCAATTAATAGGTTTTTTTTTTGTTTAAGTTTAAATTCCCAGTCGTATGTCCTGTCGTATGTTAAATACTAATGGCCTACACTAAAATTACTTTTGCGATTCAAATTTTATTTTTATTCTTTTTAACTGGCTTTACTGGCTATAAATGTATCACCAAAAGTTCGTTAGTTAGACAGCCATGTATCTCGAAACGCGCGGTGATGACAAGTCCGTCCATCCCTACAACGATAGATATTTTAAAGTCTTTTAGACATAAGCCTAACAACTCCGCCCCTTGGAACAGACAGACCAGCTCATGACTTCCAAAATGTTATGCTAGTGGACCTTTGACCGACGCCGTCTGACTATATACCCTTCATACGCACGCTTCGGGACAGAAAAAGAGGATGTCGAGAACGACCCATAACGCTACCTCCAAATAATAATTCCCAAAAAACAATTCAGCGTTAATTAGCAAATGAAAACAGTGACAGCGAAACGGTCTGTTAAATGAACTGAAAACTTTTAATCCTGCAATCGTATTTACCGGTTGCTGTTTAATCTCCATATTGGATTACAAATTAAAACGCCTCTCGATTGGTCCGACAGGGCCGAAATGAGAACCATTCTGTCGCTGTAACATTAACCGTTACCTTTTACTTTTCTCTTATTGATTAAATGTTTGAACAGTAGTTTTTGTTTAATTTCCCAAACTATTTGAAGTGGTTATCGAAATTAGCAACAACAACGTGTATAGCTTACCACTGCCTACCTCGAGACAGGCGATGGTAGCCTTTTGCTTTACTGCACTGTGTACTGCTTTGTAGTAGAAATGTTAAAAAAGTTACCTCAGAGAATAAACCACGACACAATCGCCTCATTATGATAGCAGTACAACGAGAGCCAATTCTTTTACCTTTCAGTGAACAGAAAATAATAGTTGTTGAAGCTGGTGACACTGATATACTCTAACAGAGCTCGTGAACTTGATTGAAAACTTACAGTCATAACCGGATTATGTGAATAAAAGAGATGGGGATATTTTTCTTGCGATAAGCAAGATCAATAATGGTGATTCCACACTCAAAATGATCATCATCATCATCAGCCCACAGACGTCCACTGCTAGACCTTCCCCAAGGCTGGCCACAACGGCCGATCCTGCTGCAGTGTACATCTAGGGGATTGCCGAAACCTTTAGACCGCAGATCGTCTGTCCACCTCGTGGGATGCCTACCCACTCTGCGTTTTAAAGTGCGCATTCTTCGCAGTTCTTCGAACAATATGCCATGCCCACTGCCACTTCATCTTTGTAATGTTTCCGACTATGTCAGTCACCTTACTTTTTCTGCGAATCTCCTCATTCCTGAATATAAACATCAGCCTGGTAGAAGATCTTCACGTTGTCGCTTTATTCAAACAGACCTATAACTAGGGGTCTCTGTCTGGGTCATAATTAGTATTGCGATCCTGAATACGGCACTGGCCGAATTTGTAGCGCTGTACCGTGTTTGCTCTACCGTTTGCTTTACGCTGCTAATTTGTGAAAGTTTATTATTTAAAACAAACCAGGAAAGGACAATACCGACCACTATAGTATTATATTTGTTGTATACAAACAATGTTGCTGACGAGGATATCGAAGACAGAGCGAAATGGAAGAGTAAAGTGAGGAAAGCTGACCCCACCACCATGTGGGATAAATAGCTGGGAAAAGATATATTTTTTTAATTGCTTAGATGGGTGGACGAGCTTACAGCCCACCTGGTGTTAAGTGGTTACTGAAGCCCATAGACATCTACAACGTAAATGCCGCCACCCACTTTGAGATATGAGTTCTAAGATCTCAGTATAGTTACAACGGCCCCGCCCTTCAAACCGAAACGCATTCCTGCTTCACGGCAGAAATAGGCGGGGCGATGGTACCTATCCGTGCGGATTCATAAGAGGTCCTACCACCAGTATAAGAAAGAGAGAGAGAGAGAGAGAGAGAGAGAGAGAGAGAGAGAGAGAGAGAGAGAGAGAGANAATAGCTGGGAAAAGATATATTTTTTTAATTGCTTAGATGGGTGGACGAGCTTACAGCCCACCTGGTGTTAAGTGGTTACTGAAGCCCATAGACATCTACAACGTAAATGCCGCCACCCACTTTGAGATATGAGTTCTAAGATCTCAGTATAGTTACAACGGCGCCGCCCTTCAAACCGAAACGCATTCCTGCTTCACGGCAGAAATAGGCGGGGCGATGGTACCTATCCGTGCGGATTCATAAGAGGTCCTACCACCAGTATAAGAAAGAGAGAGAGAGAGAGAGAGAGAGAGAGAGAGAGAGAGAGAGTATACAAACAGAAGTTATAGCATTCACGAAGCAATTTAACTACCTCTTAATGATATGTTTCATTTATTATTAAGATTAGACTCCGTGTAAATCGGTTAAGGCTTAAGCCCCGCAGTGGTCGAATGTGGGCTGATAATGATGATGGTTGGTTATTTATTAGAAAGGAANAATGTGGGCTGATAATGATGATGGTTGGTTATTTATTAGAAAGGAAAAACACGGAACGATCTGTTTTATAACTATTAAAAATCAATATAGAATATTTAAAAATAATTATTTTTCTCTAACTATACAGAAATGTTGTTTGAAATAAAGAAAAATTAATATTATTATGAACATAGACATACAATGTTTTAGAATAAAATAATTTAACTAAGAATAAACATTATACCAAAATGAAACACACGATTAATAAAATTACAATATTTATCTCGAGTTGGCAATTCGAATCATTTAATGATTGTTTATATTATTATTATTTCATGATTATTTATTTAGAATAATCGTAATAAATTCGTTAGTAGGAGAAATACATTTTTTCATCACTAATACAACATCATCTCAATGGTACATCCATTCTTCACCACCATACATCTTTTGATCAAATTAGGATTTCGGGAATTTCGGTGGTATCCATTCAAACTGCCTACAATAAGATCGACAACCTTCGTTGGTAGACGTCAGCCGGCTTCAGGGAAACGGCTAAACCGTTGCTTACTTTTGAGGACTTAAAACTCATTTAAGGAAGGACACAGGAAACGCAATTGTTTTCATTTAATTGTCTGTACATGCCACCAGGTACAGCTGTAAGTATATAGACTGTGTGTTCGAGGATGGAATTTGGCAAATAATATGCAGACATTTTATCCTGACTGAGCCTCTTCTCGCCCACCTATCCTGTTGAAACTGCAAAGACTTTCAGGCCACTTTATTAAAAAATATATTGGTATATATATACATATCTTTAAACGAGCAATTATTGTATATAAATATATATAATCTGAATCTCGGAAACGGCTCCAAAGATTTTCATAAAATTTATTATACAGGGGATTTTGGGGGCGATAAATCGATCTAGCTACGATTTATTTTCAGAAAATGTTGTTTTAGTCGTCGTGTTTTCAATAATCATTCATATCATTTCATATCTATAATTTTGATTTGTTCTATAAATAACCAGTTCATATTTTTTTAATTATTTTGTCGCTAAGATCAAAAAATATTGTTCATATTTCATTATTTTATCAACATGTGATTCGTATTTAAATATAATTTCTAAAAAACACAATTTATCAACAACAAAAAAAAAAAAAGCAAAGCTTGGTCATTATCTAGTGTTTTTTTTAAACGTTCTGCACCAATACTTTTGTCTTCCACATAAATCAAAATTACTTGATTGGCTATTAATAAAGTAACACCACAAACCGAAAACACAAAACGGGCTCTAACCAAAGAATACGCGATCGAAGTTACTGGAACTGTAATTCGTAACTCACAGACCTCCGGGTCAGATCCCCGAGGATCGGGGAACATCGTCGATTTACATATGAATTCGTGGCGGCGTAATAAAGGAATAATATGCAAATAAAGCGTTTGAACACCTCCGCTCGTAAAGACTGCTTCGTTCCGGTTATGATTACGCACGCATAAATCTAGATTGTATTAGTCATGAGGGAACAATAGCACGTCGACAATAGTTTTGTTTGAATTTCGGTTGTACATTTTAGATTTTCGTTTAACTTACGCGCGTGAGGGACCGTTTTCGAAGCCCCGAAAACTTAATAACAACTACACTCATATAAACGGAAAATGGAAGTTATTCACTGACCAGTAAATACTTGTCGTTTTTGTAAATTCTCTACATCTTTTACATTGTTGGATCAAACAATTTTCGACTAATGAGAAGTGGCTACTAAAGTCCATAGAAATCAACAACCGAAATTCCACCACTGACCTTGAGATCAAAGTATTTTAATATTTTTTTAAGATATATATTGATTTTAGGGATGAGCCGACTTTTTTATTTATTTATTGCTTAGATGTGTGGACGAGCTCACAGCCCACCTGGTGTTAAGTGGTTACTGGAGCCCATAGACATCTACAATGTAAATGCACCACACACCTTGAGATATAAGTTCTAAGGTCTCAGTATAGTCACAACGACTGCCCCACCCTTCAAACCGAAACGCATTACTGCTTCACGGCAGAAATAAGCGGGGCGGTGGTACCTACCCGTGCGGACCCACAAGAGGTCCTACCACCAGTAAAGTCCACCAGACTTCTGGAATTATTAAATTAAAATGGCTAGTACTTTGAGTGTATATTTACTAGGTGTGTTTGACAATAAATTATTTTACGATTCAGGGAACCATAGCCCAAAAGCTAAAAAAATGCTTAAATAGTATACGAAAAATAACCCTTAAATGCTGTAGATTCTGGTAGTCAAGTCAATCGAATGTCTTAAAGTTACTGAAAATTACGTTATATATATACAGATAATTACGGATCGTGATAAAAAGACAAAAGGAGAAATTATTACGTGTGGCAATTCAACCAAAGCAGAATTCATGAACCGCAAAATATGTTTACGATAATTCCGAAGCAACTCTATTTGTATTCTCGTTCATACGTCTCGATCGCGATATTACCCCATACATCATTAGGTGCCAGTTATATTTTATGAAGTGGCCGAAAGACTGGCCAATTTCACGCATCACGCCTCGCGTGCCCCGGGTATTAACCGGCTGCATATATCCGGGTGGACGCCCCGTCTCGTCATGCTAAACCTATATGAAACGTTTTATTTAAATTGGGAAATTAGTATAACTAGTAGTCGCCCGGTAGTCGAAATTCGACCATAATTAATTTAAATTAAAAGTTTGAATATTAATATGGTTCTATTATCAAAGACTCTACTTCTACAAGTATAATCCATAGACCTTATTTCAGTGGTATAATCACTGATTTCGCCAATGTGACGCTAGCACATGACATTAAAGACGAACCATAATAATCTATTCTCAATTTGACCACAGACTTTTTTTTTTGGTACAATTTTTCCTTATTAGGAAAGGCAAGGGGATCTAAACCCATACAGCCTAAACAAGAACAAAAGTTTGACTATAAACTAAAGAGTATAATAATATGCGTATCTGTGTCAAAATACAGGTTAGGGTGTGTAATGTATTTTTAATAGATTTAATGTATTTTTTACGGTAAACAAAAAAACTGCATTTTGCACTCCTTCTATATATTCTTTATACCTGAGTGTGAGAAATTTCGTACTCCTCCGCCCGCGTAACTTTCGTAAAAAGGGGTACAAAGTTTTTGCTTCACGTATTAATATATAGATTTTTGCAAGGTTTTCTTTTTTATATAGGTTGCAGCTAAAATCGAGGATATCTTTGGGACTATAAGGTCATAATCAAAACGTCTTTGACGTCTGTCTATCGCATGAGGCTGTTAAAATACATTGGTAAAATCTATCGTGTTAGCAGACATGGGTTGACCATCTAGCGCATTTGGGGTAGCTGCTGTTCTAAAGCAACTTTGACTTCACTTTGTGATGAGTAGTGATATTCACAATGTGAAAGTCTCTCACTTACGATGTCTGTCCATTAATGAAGACACATAGACAATAACATCCTTATTATTTTGCTTAGTTCTTTTAACTAAGCCGCAAAATCATAAATTCCTCCATTACCAACCCACAGCTGATCAGAGGGGTTCAACAAATCTTCGTTACGAGCTGATTGCATTTGGCGGTTAACTAGTTTCATTTATATCGATTACTCTAGAATGCGGAAGACTCCTTCGAACTCCTTCATTTAGACGAAGCCATTTGCTTTATCGGCATTTTCATTAAGATTCATTGATGTTATTGCTTTAGGTGATCTTACTAGCTGTAAGCCATTAAAAACATCAACATGTCCAGTTTGAAGTCGTCGTGGCCTAAAGGATAAGACGTCCGGTGCATTCGTATGAAGCGATGCAACGGTGTTCGAATCCCGCAGGCGGGTACCGATTATTTCTAATGAAATACGTACTTAACAAATGTTCTCGATTGACTTCCACGGTGAAGGAATAACATCGTGTAATAAAAATCAAAGCCGCAAAAAAAAAAGTTAGCCGTTTTAGAAATAAACCTTTGTGGTACCGAATTACGTTCAAGGTGCAGGAAGCCACTGGATATGGCAGCACAAGTTAGGCTGATGATGAATAATGGCTTTGGTACCAGTAATTTAATAGCTCTGTAGATGGACGAATGAGCTTGCGAATCACGTTATATAAAATTGAATTATTAGCAGTTAGTCTTTCGAATTGCTCTATCACCAGTAGTAGGGCCTAAGATTTTGGAACTAGCGAGTTAAGTATGAATATAAACGGTTGTTTATCTATCTAAATGCAATTAGTAGGTATGGACAATTCTATTACGTTACTTAATTTATATTCGCGGAGTAAATGTAAAATAATTCGTAGCGAAATCCGTTCAGGTCAGATGCACTCCAATGCACACCCGAAGATATTCTCCGAACTCCAAAAACTCCGGTCTGCATCCGGTCTGCTGACCAAACACACCATTACCATACGCTGCTTGAGACGGCTCGATTACCGCAGCTAGACCCAGATCTAATGCGTTTGCATACGTATTGAAATTTCGAATGCCAATTGCTGTATTTGCTTTCAATCCGAATTTGAGTTTGTAATTGAAATGTGGCTTTACATTATGTTACTAGTATATTGGGTATTAAAGTCATAACGATCTGATGTATTTTGTAACGAGATTAACTTCTTAGTACCACGATTTTTTTTCTCTAAAACCACTACAATATATAACCATTGGCAACATATTGGGCGTTAGGCGTAAATGATACGAAACACTTTAAGACAGTAGTATGTATTCAGTGTTAAGATTTTCCTCTTAAAGCTCATGTATAACAATGTACCTAAATGGCGCAATTAACCTCGAAATATGTGTTTGATGTTTCAAGTATTTTTATATCGATGTTCCCAATCTGCACTTCTGCACTTCCCAACAGAAGTAACTCAGTAGTGTCTGGTTCATTCGGCTTATACCATTCCCTATGCCAGTGATTACACAAGTAATCTTGCGGTAGGCAGCGGCTTGGCTCTGCCCCTGGCATTGCTGAAGTCCACTCACCATCAGGTGGGCCGTGCGCTCGTTTGCCTACAAGAGCAATAAAAAAAACTGTTACTTTTACTGGTGTAAACTATTACTGTTGTGTTACTTTTAGGTGGGTGGCGCATTTACGTTGTGGATGTCTATGGGCTCCAGTAACCATTTAACACCAGGTGGGCTGTGAGCTCGTCCACCCATCTAAGGAACAAAAAAAAATAAAAATAAAAATAAAAACTGCTCAGAATGTACCTAAATTTCTCTACCTAATTCGCGGAACGACAAAAATCTTAAAAGATCCAACCTAACGAAACAACATAAACGAACACTTACTTTTTCATAATAAACGTCAAATTAACATTTATGAATTAAAAATAGATAAACTATTAATGTAGACAATTATTAGGTAAAATAGGTACGTAGACCTTTCTATTAAATAATCTGGTTTGGTTAATTATATTTTTACGAGGTATTTTGTAACACGTTGTATAATTGCGGGTCGAATTTTATTGCACGATAATATTCTTCGATCTCACACACAACAAGTATTTGTTAAAATTAGTTGTCCCGGAGTAGTCGAAACTCGACTATAATTAATTGAAATTATAAGTTTGAACATTATTATGGTTCTAGTTACAGATTTCACCAAAACCACACCATAGACAAATAATATTAAAAATAAACAATATTAATCTATTCTCAATTTGACCACAGACTTCAAGCAATAACAAAAGTTTGACAATAAACGAAGAGTATATAATTTTAAATTATGCATGTGTGTCAAACACATGTAGTGTGTGTAATGTTTTCTTTATTGATTTAATGTATGTTTTATGCATTATTTAAAAAAAACATTAGCATTGTGCACTTCTTCTCTAAATTCTCTATAAGTGTGGAAAAGTTCATAGTCCTCCGTCCGCGCAATTTTCGTAAAAAGGGATACAAAGTTTTTGCTTCACGTATTAATATATAGAGAGATTTGTAATGCCATGAGCTACTTTACATTTTCCGCTCGCTAATCCGGCAGCTTATCCCGAACATTTTGTCAACGTAAAGTGACAATTCACAACAGATACAATCAAGTCAAATAACATTCACAAATCATCATTAATCATAGCATCATGTCGTCCGCGCAAACTTTACACGCCGCGCAATAATAGCAAAGATTGTAATCTGAATAAACAGTAATAATTCCGAAAACTCATACAAGTTTGCCTCCTCGAACGACAGTTTCATCTAGACAAGTCAGTTAAGACAGCATAAACGCACAATTTACTCCCCTTCTTGGTCACAGTGTAAAAATTACCCGCAGTCTTCCAATCACTGATGCCCACCTTAAGACATTAAATCGAATTTAATTTTTTTATAGTAGTACGCCTGTTCCTTCGTATGCTTGAAAGCTAGGTGATAGAAATCGTGTGGTAGACCTAACATACTAAGCAACGTATAAATAAGTGGTAATTAAGACGGGAATAGGAGGAAGAAGGTATTTGAGGAAGAACTAATAATAGTTGATCTATCTAGCCGATCTATAACCTCTGATTAATGGTAGGTGAAACCTCTATTTACCTTAAATCCTTTAACCTCCTTAGGTCAGGATTAATTGGACTAAACTCTTATGCGGAGCGTGAGATGCTTGAAATCGGTTTATTATTTGACTGAATTCCTAAGAATAGGCGAGAATCATATACGTAAAACATTTTTGACAGAACTTAATTCGACAAAAATTAGGGTATCACTTTCCTCAATCCAAACTTGTTTATATGTATTATGAAAATAGCAGAAAATTATACTTTTTTATTTTTATTACTTAGGTGAGTGGACAAGCTCACAGCTCACCTGTAAGTTGTTATCGGAGCCCATAGACATCATCATCATCATCATCATCATTTCAGCCTATCGCCGTCCACTGCTGAACATAGGCCTCTCCAATAGATTTCCAGTGCGACCGGTCCATTGCCACCTGCATCCAACGAGACCCAGCGCTTTTTACTAGGTCGTCGGTCCATCTAGTAGGTGGCCATAGACATGTACAACGTAAATGCCGCCACCCACCTTGAGATACGAGTTCTAAGATCTCAGTATAATTACAACGGCTACCTAACTCTTCAAACCGAAACGCATAAAAACTAAATAGGCAGGGTGGTGGTACCTACCCGTTCCGACTCACAAGACGTCCTACCACCAGTAATTACGCAAATTATAATTTTGCGGGCTTGATTTGTATTACACGATGGAATGTAATTCCACGATGGAATGGTATTCCTTCACCGTGGAAGTCACAGTGGAACATTTGCTAAGTAGGTAATTCATTAGAAAGCTTGGTGCCTGCTAGCAGGAATCGAACACCGTTGCATCGCAAGATACGAATGCACTCGACGTGTTATCTTTTAGGCCACGACGAGTTACTGAGAAACTCTTACTCTGTGTCCCGAAAAGACCCCTTCGCATTATTTTCTGATATAACCAATCTCGTAGACGTTTGTTTTAAAAGTTTCTTCAGTCTATAGCTTGAAGATAATGGAGATTCTTAGTTCATTGTCACATTTTCGTAGCTCTAATCATAATGTTGGATGAACGCAAATTACTTGTTCGTGACGTTGATATTTACTTCTGTAAATTTTACTTCGATCGTGTGACGACTATTCAACTACAAGTCTATTTCGGTGTTCCATATAAAATCGTATAGTTTAAACAATCTATAATAAAATTTGTGTTTCTTACCCACTGAACCTTCACTGTTATTCACACTGTCATTCACACTTCACTGGTGTGAGAACTTGTTTTTTATTACTGTAAATTACCAAACGAATTAACTCTTTTTATTAATACAATTCAATTAATTCTCTGTTTAAAAATGACAAATAGCTTATTGCAGAAAATCTCATCATCTTATCGTATTCAAATTGATATAATTTAACCATTAGCATTAGCATCTGTTTATTTAATACGAGTATTTATGGTAAATTGTTAGATTTAAAGAAAAAAACGGCTTAATTTTTTAAAGAGCGCTTTAGTATTGCTCATTCACTCATTATACTCAAGCTCCAAATAGCAGATACTCCAAATACCCAAGTAACTATAATGCTACATAAAAGTTCAAGAAAAATAAACTTACAATGATTTTATTTATTTCAATCAAAATCTTTTTTTTATTGCTTAGATGGGTGGACGAGCTCACAGCCCACCTGGTGTTAAGTGGTTACTGGAGCCCATAGACATCTACAACGTAAATTCGCCACCCACCTTGAGATATGAGTTCTAAGGTCTCAGTATAGTTACAACGGCTGCCCCACCCTTCAAACCGAAACGCATTGCTGCTTCACAGCAGAAATTGGCAGTGTGGTGGTACCTACCCGTGCGGACTCATAAGAGGTCCTACCACCAGCCTTTCGCATCTACCACCGCATGGGAACCGCGACCCACTAAGAAGAGCGGCGATAAACTCAGCGGATTACATGGGCTAATTCATCGATTTTTTTTTCAATTGACATACTTGATACCTATTGTTATACTTGATACATTCCATTCGATTTTCTGAAACGACCAAAAAGATAAGTCAAAGTCAAAGTTATTCCTAAAAAAATCAAGTAATAAAGAGGTGACAGTCCATAAATCGGCTCAATACCTATTTAATAGTAAAAGCATTGAAGGAGTGCCCCGATAAAAATGCGAAATCCTCTTGCAACGAATGAAATTGCGTATTGGAGCTCAGACAGGGTGTAATCTGCCCGCCTACGGTACCCAAACGCTCCCTAGAGTTCCGTGCCTCGAGTACTCTGCACTTGCATTCACAGAGCAACTATTTAGCCCTGAAGTAGAGAGGTAACCATTTGAATATCAGAAATAGATTTACTCTTACAGCTCAAATAAATGGATTATTTTTCTTAGTTACTTTTATCTATGTGTGTTTTAATTTAGAAAATTATTATCTATAGTCGGATTTTTAATTAGACGAAGCCAGCTGACAGTAGCTAATGTCACTTTGTCAAATAATGTTGCTATATTTAAAGTAATAGTGATGAGTTCAGTTCTTGTTCAATCATATGAATGAACAATGAGTGTGAAGAGTTAATCATTAATTTCAAATTATAAAAGAATATAATTTATATTTTACAATAAAATTGTATTAAAGTGCTCCAATATATGTTACTAGTAGTATGTAACTACAATCAGTTTTTTTTATTTTCATTACCTACCTATAATTGTTCTATTTTATACATCTATAGTTTCAACTATATGATGTATTGGAAATAGGACAGTCTTACAAGCTTCATCGCAATGTTTTTCTTTATGTTTAAAACACTCGATATTCGGTACAGGTAAATACTATAGGAACATAATATTTCGTCGAAAAGTCGTTGGTATGTACAAAGCACGCCTAAAATTCGAACCCCGTACCCGATATCGGCAATTCGGCACACCAACTATTCACTAGACAATCGAGGCAATTTCATTAATTCAGGAGTTTTTTCAATCGTTCACTTTGTCACAACACTATTTTTATTTCATCAAAAACTGACAACACAGTAAACGTCAGTTGACTTCGTCTAATAAAAAATCCGAATATACACTATGCTATAATATATAATATGGATGCATATATTGTAAATACTTAAAATATGACGATTTGAATTATGAAATTCTGCTCGTCTAGAGTAGAGGAAAAGTTTACTATGATTTCTTTATTGTTTTGTTTTGAGTATTAACTTTTTATATAACAGAGAGAGGATTTTTTTTTATTGCCTAGATGGGTGGACGAACTCACCGCCTACTTGGTGTTAAGTGGTTACTGGAGCCCAAAAACATCTACAACGTAAATGCGCCACCCACCTTGAGATATAAGTTCTAAGGTCTCAGTATAGTTACAACGGCTACCCCACCCTTCGAACCGAAACGCATTACTGCTTCACGGCGGAAATAGGCGGGGTGGTGGTACCTACCCGTGCGGACTCCCAAGAGGTCCTACCACCAGTAATATATTATAACTTAAAATTAACTAGAGGTCCCGCAGTAGTCGAAATTCGACTATAATTAATTGGAATTGTATAATAAGTTTGTACACTATTATGATTGTATTTCATACTTCTATAATCAGAAATTTCGCCAAGGCTACACTATAAAAAAATATTAATAAAAACAAACAATATTTAATCTATTCTCAATTTGACCACAGAAGTCAAGAACAAAAGTTTGACAATAAATAGTATGCATGCGTGAGTGCGTCAAATACATGGTATGTAGTGTGTGTAATGTTTTCTTTATTGATTTAATGTATCTATTATGCATTATTAAAAAAAAAAATTAGCTTTGTGCACTTCTTCCTTATAATTTCTATAAGTGTGGAAAATTTCATACTCCTCCGTCCGCGCTATTTTCGTAAAAAGGAATACAAAGTTTTTGCTTCACGTAATAATATATAGATTATCATAGCTCATCCCAGTCTCATTGTTCGCATCTGAAACCTTAAAACATCCGTAGTCTATGAGCGGTGCATGGAATCGCGCCAGAACTAAATGAAATTGAAATTAGCTTTCTCTCCCCGGAGCCGCTCGCGGAATTTTCCAAAATAAAAACGTATTATATTTTAAAATACGATTCCAGTCGCTCGCAAATGGGAAAGCAAGGGTAAAAATCTTAAGCTAGACGTAGGAAAATTTTCCAATTTAATTTTCAAGATACCGAGATAGCGGATATGTTTTAAACGGGACATCCCCAGGTAGAAGTGAGATATCTAACAAAACGATAGACAGACAACAAAATTCAAAAACCTAAGCTAGTAACCAATAACTTGAAATTGAACACTGCGGAAACCTACCAGGCCTCGGTTCAGAAATTAAAATCTTTTCAGATTAAAGGCATGTAACATACCCTATGAAATTCGTGGAATAAGTAACTATTTGATAGCGCATTATCCCACAACTATCTTCTAAAAGAATATTTGTGTTTGAATTTTTTGTTCATTTTTAACTTCCAATGCTTTTTTTCTTTTTTGTTTGTTGTTGTTAGATTGACACAATGTTTTTTTTTCCATTTTGACGCGAAGTTTGGGATTGCATCTGCTAATTTGATTAAATACAGTGTTGTTTAATTTATATTATATCTGGAATGTATTGTGAATTTCACAATGGACAGACAAAAACATCGAACCAAGAGTTTGTCTTAATTTTTGCATCGCCAATGAAAGTTCGTGCTCGCGGTCATTGAAAATGTTACAGAAGGCTTGCGGTGAACAAAAAACTAGTGCTTATGAGTGGTACAAAGCATCAAAAGAGGTCGAGAGATGACGGAAGATTTTCCTTGCTCAAGAATGCCATCGGTAAATAAATAATATTATTTGAACGTTATACGGCGTTGAAGAGAGCAAATTTGACGGAAAAGGCTAGATTTGTAGAGAGGAAAATCTTGAATTTTGCACCATGATAATGCGCCTTCACACGAATGAACGTGAATGAATGTGAACGAATTTTTGACCAAGAACTCAATAAGTATCATCGGGCAACCACCAAATATGGCGCCAACCGACATGTTTCTTTTTATGGCACCCGTTTTCATTCCGTAAAAAACACAAAGAAGAATTGGCGGCGAAAACTGAACAAAAAAAATCAGCTCCGGAAAAAGCACTTAAAAGATGTTTTGATGATTGAATTATTCGATGGTATAAATCAGTATTGTTTCTAAAGAAGCATACTTCGAAGGTGATAAAATTTATTTGAATGAATAACCAACATATTGTGAATTATTGGTCTCTTCCGGGACGCTCTTTTTTACAGAGTTTTTATTTTTTATTGCTTAGATGGGTGGACAAGCTCACAGCCCACCTGGTGTTAAGTGGTTACTGGAGCCCATAGACATCTACAACGTAAATGCGCCACCCATCTTGAGACATAAGTTCTAAGGTCTCAAGTATATTTACCTACAACGGCTGCCCTACCCTTCAAACCGAAACGCATTACTGCTTCACGGCAGAAATAGGCAGGGTGGTGGTACCTACCAGCGCGGACTCACAAGAGGTCCTACTACCAGTAACTTTATGATTAATTATTAGTCCAATTTGATTTCGTATACATTTAAATAACCCAGCCTAAGTTCTAAGCTTTGAAACGCTAAAAGAGTAAAAACACCCGCCTAGTTTCTTTAGTTCCCTTAGACAGCAGAACTTTGTTTCTGAACCAGTAGTGAAGTTTGCATTAAGTTATAAAGAGCATGAAAGTACAGAATAGATCTTGTAGAAGTTTTGTATAGTATCCAATTTGCATTTCGATGTACTTCAAACCGAATAGAGGATAATATTATCTGATATGACCTAATCAAATGAAAGAGTCTGGCGCAGATTAGTGACGCCTGTCTATGCACAAAAAACATTACTCCTTCATTGGTCGGTTAAAAGGTGGTATGTTAGCGGTTGGGTATATTTTGTTTCCTAATGATTGCTCTGCATTAGCGATATTAAAATCATAACCATTTCGAAGTGCCTATAAACCTTTTTCATTTTGGCACCTTCATAACTCCTTTAGAAATGACTAAGTAACGACACTCGCATATACATGTAAAGAAAAACCTTCATAATCTAAAACTCTTTAGTTTTCTAAAAAGGATTTTTTTTCTTATATAGGTATGTCATTCAGTTAAGTTTGACATTCAGTAAAAAAAAAGTTCATTTTGTTCGAAAATATTAATTTTATTAGATTAGTTTATTAGATTAGTGGTAGGACCTCTTGTGAGTCCGCGCGGGTGGGTACCACCGCCCTGACTATTTCTGCGGTGAAGCAGTAATGCGTTTCGGTTTGAAGGGTGGGGCAGCCGTTGTAACTAAAACATGAGACCTTAGAACTTATATCTCAAGGTGGGTGGCGCATTTATGTTGTAGATGTCTATGGGCTCCAGTAACCACTTAACACCAAGTGGGCAGTGAGCTCGTCCACTCATCTAAGCAATAAAAAAAAAGTTGTTTTCTCATTATACATATAAAAGAACACGCCATTAAGACTTTTATTGTTTATTTAATCTGGAGTACCCTAATATTATTATATACATATGTACATACATACACCGTACATATGCACTTGTATAATTTGGATTAAATTCTCTGAAATTCAAGGCGTGGTCGGACCCAACAGCGATTTCATCTCCATTCCTTCAATATTAACATTTAAACCGGTCGGGTGTAACCGAAATTATTTCTCTCGCGAATAGCGTAGGTACTAGACGTCCTGCTGGTGTGTTCCCACGCACCTCATCAAGTATGCGCGCTTCTGAATTTTGAGTGGCGCGAACGCGTGGCGTAATCTTTAACAATGCCTATTTTATTGGAGTTTCAACATTCGGTTGAAACGTTGCTTCAGAGAAGTTGATGTTTGTGAATTATTTGATAAGCTATTGATAGCTCACGATGGTACATTGGCTAATCATATTGACACAAAGTAATAGTATAAATAGTATAGTTTTAATAATTAATAGTGGTCCCCCGGTAGTCTCGAAATCCGACTATAATTAGTTGAAATTATAAGTTTGAACATTATTATGGTTCAAAGGCTATTATTTTACTTCCTAAAATCACAGATTTTGCTAAGACTACATTATAAACAAATAATAATAATCTAATCTCAATTTGACAACAGACTTTAGACAATAACAAAAATTTGGCAATAAACGAAGATTGTGTGTGTCAAATACATGGTAGTGTGTCTCAAATATTAAGTGTATAATATATGAGTGTGTGCCATATTTCTTTTATTGATTTAATGTATTTTTAGGCATAATTTAAAAAAATATTAGCATTCTGCACTCCCTCTCTATATTCATTATCTTCTCTCTCTCTCTCTCTTCGATCGGTTCCTCACTGCTGAGGATCGTGACTCCGTCCGATTTCGTCAACCAACTGTCTTCATCGATCCCGCCCTGCAGCCCGGTGGAGTGCGTCGCTGATAGGCATTCCCAGTTCCTCCGCTATTTGGTCCGACCATCGTTTGGGACCTCTACCCCTAGGCCTTTTTCCCTCTATTTTACCGGTCACCACAAGGCGTTCCAAATTGCTGGTATCCCTACGTGCAACATGACCAAAATACCGCAATATTCTTTGTAGGCAGATTCATTATAAGTGTGGAAAATTTAATACTCCTCCGTCCACGCAATTGTCGTAAAAAGGGTACAAAGCTTTTGCTTCAATATTTTAATAATTATAGTTTCCGTGTAAAATGGTAGTCATGTGTGGATAAAACAATGTAAAAAGAAACATTATCATGATTAGGCTATCGATCTTATTATATATTTATAGCGCTCGTGCCCAAATTGATATTAGTTTTATGGTTAATTGATTGCCGCACTGTATTAATGTTTTAAGCATGAACGTATCACCTCAATATAGTGTTTTAAAAATCTTCAAACCGTTATTTAAAGTCCAAACTCTGTTCGGGTCTGTGCGTGTAAAAGTGGGCGATAATGGAATAACTAAGACAGCTAAACTCCAAAAGTTTTACAGTATATTCAACATACTGTTTGCAACAGCTGGTTATTTTTATACATCTATTGTTTATCCCGTGTGCATTCCATGTGTCGGTAATAGCGTAGCCGAAACAGCCATGGCTTTAATACAAATATATGCCGGCCACTTAATGAACTCATTCATTGTGTTCTCGAACACTTTTCTCCACAACGACAACAATGTTCAAATGTTCAAAAGTCTTTGTTCCATCGACGAGTTAATGAAGATTGCGAGGCTAGAACACCGCGACTTGAAACTGTTCATTGCTATTATATTGCTGCTATCATCTACGGTAATAATGAACGTCTATTTTCTGATTGATATGGTGATGATCTTACCAATATCAGAAAAATGGGTTCCGTTCGCTAATATTGGAGTTATGAATGAAGATTTAGAAGCTATCACCTTTGTATCAGTGCTTTATATGCTTTATGATAGAGTTAAATATATTAATCAAACAGCTTTGGACCCAGTAAATATTGCAAAACTGATAAAGGAAAGTGATGGTAAAAACGACGAGGAAACAGTATCAAGAATTTTGAAGGCTTTCAAAGAAATATCTAGAGCTTATAAAATCGTGGAGAAAACGTTTAGAGTGTTTGTTAGTATTTCAAATTTCATTAGATTAGATTATAGACAAAAAAATCTAAACAGTTCGGACCTTGGGATCTTTTCCATAGTTTCCCTAATCTCTACTTTATAATCTCCAACCATCGCTCGCATGAATCCTAAGATAGTCTTTATAGACATACATGATCCTATAACACTCTTATTCTGATTAACAACTGCCCACTATGTACACCATTGTCCTTGCAAGGCCGTGCACTCCCGAATTATGTAATGAATAATTGTCACCTCTTCCTTACACAATCAGCAGGCTGCGTCGTCAGCCACATCCACTCTTAACGTTTTAACCCACAGGGTGTGATAAAATCGAGTCGAAAAGCAAGTTGATGTTTCCTGATACTATAGTAAAAGAGTCACAGTCACAGTCGTTTTGATCGTCGTGGTCTAAAGGATAAGACGTCCGGTGCATTCGTGTTGAGCGATGCACCGGTGTTCGAATCTCAGGCGGGTACCATTTTTTCTAATGAAATACGTACTCAACAAATGTTCACACCCGCAAAATTATAATTTGCGTAATTACTGGCGGCAGGACCTCTTGTGAGTCCGCACGGGTAGGTAATACCACCTTGCCTATTTCTGCCGTGAAGCAGTAATGCGTTTCGGTTCGAAGTGTGAGGCAACCATTATAACTGTACTGAGACCTTAGTACTCATATCTCAAGGTGGGTGGCGGCATTTATGTTGTAGATGTCTATGGCCAACAGTAACCACTTAACACCAAGTAGGCTGTGAGCTCGTCCACCCATCTAAGCAATAAAAATAAAAAACTAGTAATAGTATTAACCCGTTCAGGGATAGTAATAGTATCAAACTAGTAATAGTATTCATCCGTTCAAATTTTCCTTCGCTGTGTAGAATGTAGATAGTCAAATCAAATCAAATCCAATTATTTTAACAGTCCCAATAAATGTGTTCTCTTATTGGGCTTGACACGACACGAAAATACCTACTTACAGTTCAGAAAGCGTAAATTAATCCTACTCTTTATTGCAGTTCATGTTCCTCGTGATACACATGTTTTTCTTTCAAATGCTCACAGTAGAGATACTGATTGTATTGTCAGATGTAAGTACTAGAATATTTTTTTCACTACTGACATATGGATGCTTAACTGAGTCGTATAGTTACCGTAGGCTTATGCCATTCCATCACATTAAAGAAAATAAGTGCTATTAAGACGAATCTCTACGCTTTCATATTGCCGTACTTAGATTTTGTGGGAAAGTTATCAGAAACTTCATCAACTGATCGTTTCTCATTAACTGCGAAGAAATCCAACTAAGAAAGAAATAGAATTGGCATACTTATGCACGATTAAAATATCTGTGTGTGTGTGTGTGTTTTTTTAATTCTAGAATCTGTCTTGGGGGACGTTCATGTCAAAAAATTTAATCGGAGTCAAATTCATTGCTCGAATCATGCTGATCAGTGTCTGCGTCAGTTACTTAGAAAGGGAATTACAGAAGACAAAAGGACTCTGCAATCTTGCCGTACGAAATTGTGAGAATGGTAAATCCTGTAGTAAAGTAGTTTAGAGGCTGGGTCGAAGATTGCAGCTTGCCTTGCACTACTGTGGATGGCTTCTTCCATCTATCCCTGTGTTCCATTTATAGCCCCTAAAGCAAAAAATAAAAAAATTATTACAGCCTTAATGTATGCGGAAAACAATATTAATTTACGAAACACAGCATAATTACAATGTTTAAGTTTTAAGTAATGTTCAAGTAAGTTTATAGATGGAAAGGTTCGTTGTATAAGTAGTAAGTAGTTATACGCTTGGTAAGAATTGAGATTTAATATTTTTTTTCTTTTTTCCAGATATAGTTCGTTGTCAGTTGAAAAATATTTACCGTACAATAGACACAGAAATTGAACCTATGACGGTGTTTGGTTTATTTTACATCAACAATGTGCCTTTAGACCTGATCTCACTTACCGCTACTTACACCGTCGTCTTGTTACAGTTCGCTTTTCTGTAAAAAATCCCCGAGAGAAAAACAGGTATTAACTTATAATTATTATATAAAAAACTGATATATAACTCGATTGTGTATTTCATTGAATCAAATGTATAGTTTAGGTTTTATGGCTATAATTAAAACTGTTTTTACGTTAATTACATTAATTTCATTAATTGTTAATTATTTCCGATGCTTAAGATATTTTACGCAGGGCTATTTAAATACAAAAAAAAACAATTTAAACAGAGACGATGGTTGGTGTTTATCTAACATTTGGCATTCTCATTTACATTTTCTTAGTGTGACAATTAATTTCCTGCGATCCCTTTGTTGCCAGTCTCAACTTTATATTCAAAAACTATATAGTACATGTATATTTTAGATGAGAAATGATAAAATGTGAAATTAAATTAAACCAGGTGAGATGAGAGAAAATAAAGTTTATATATTTGTGCGCTTTTACAGATACGAAATGGCTAGTAAACCACTGCTATTACACGATTAAACCTGAAGAAGTACTAAATTAAGAAAATAACACAATTTACACAGCTTCACTCGTCACCTTGCGGATGGAACCACGTATCATTTTAAAGAATTTTTATTAACTAACTAGCTGCCCTGGCAGCCATCGTAGAGCCTCAATCAATAAATAAAAGACCTAAACTTTTGTATAAAATAAACTTAAAACAAACAAAAGGAATCCGTCCGACGGGGAACGCATGAAAGGAAAAACAAAATTGTTATAATATTTTTATGTATTATAATTCCAATATAATTCCAATAGATCAAAATTAGCCAAATCGATCCAGCCGTTCTCGAGTTTTAGGGAGACTAACGAACAGCAATTCATTTTTATATATATAGATTTCAAAATGTATAAATTATAAAAAAAAATAGTAATTGTATTTCGGGAAATTCGAGGTTGCTCGTTTGATAAAAGAAACCATGGAACATACTTCGTCTGTTTTATATATTTTTGCCTTATAATATTCCGACTCGTTATTTCGAAAATCATATTCTTATTGTCTAGAATAAATCGATTAATACACCTTCTAGTGGCTTCTAGTAACCTTTCCTTGCGATTGTTAAAGGAGCTTACATAAAACACAATAAAGTGAAGCAGCTAATGATCAAAGTGCAGTCCTTCCCCGCGTTACAAACGCACGAACTAGCAAAAAGCCGACCGTCGAATAAACATGCCGGCTACTGACCAGACGTGCATCAAATACACCGACTCACTTAAATTTGGATACGGTATTTGATCACCATTATCTATATGTCACAGTCCAGTAAGTAGTGAGAAAAATTTGTAACCCGCTCGTGATTTTTACGCTATAACTGGACCTATAATTCTAAGAACATGTCGCTAATCTAAAAAACGATTAAAGGCGCTTTTAAGGTTTAACCTAATGGTCGGAAATAGTTTTTTTTTCAATTTACAAATTCTGACCTTTTGATATTTTAGTTTTAATGGCTACATTTTCATCAATACTTTGAAATACTTAATCTTATAAGAATAACTAAGATTATATTTGTTTACACCATATTCCTCATATTGCATAATATGATGTCATGTTTTCGAACACACATAATCTCACAGTATCTGACTCGAACATGATTCTGTAATCAGATAACTATCATCTTAAGATAACTGCATCCTATAAATTGCAGTCAGTCAAAATATCAGCTACGTTTGAAGAAGTAAAAACAGGAAATTTAAAAATGAAACTCCTACAGTTTTCTTACAAAAACAGTGATGAAATCCGAGCGGGTTTCTTAGATGGCGATAATGTTGTGGATATCAATAAAGAAGATCCAAAATTACCATCAACGTTAATTGAGCTCCTCAAAACGAATTCCATTTCCAAAGTGAAAAAAATTAGCGCCAAATCACCAGTGCCTTTATCCGGTATCACACTGAAAGCTCCGATACATGGAAATGATAAAGTACTATGCGTGGGATTGAATTACAAAGATCACTGTGAAGAGCAGAAATTGACGCCTCCAGAACTTCCTTTTATATTCAACAAATTTCCTAGTACTGTTGTGGGACCAAACGACACCATCAAGTTAAAAACGGATGTAAGTAAAGCTGTGGTCTGCGAGATAGAACTGACGGTTGTAATCGGGAAGAAAGCCAGTAAAGTAGATTCATCAAATGCTTTTGATTATGTCCTTGGCTACACAATCGCCCAAGATATCGGCGCTACAGACTGGGAGAAGAACAAGAAAATCAGTCAATTGCTGTTGGGTAAAGCAATGGACACCTTCTGCCCAATTGGACCTTGGATAGTTACCAGCGATGAGATCGGAAATCCCCAGAATTTGAATGTTAAGTGCAGCATTAATGGCGTTCAGAAACAGAAGAGTAATACAAACCAATTTATCCACAAAATCCCGGATATTATTGCAAGATTATCAAATGTTATGACTCTTTTGCCAGGAGACATCATTTTGACCGGGACTCCTGGCGGTGTTGGTGTATACAGGAACCCCCCAGAGTTTCTTCAAGCCGGTGACGTGATCACGAGTGAAATAGAGAACATTGGTACTTTTGAAACAAGAGTCGAAGAATTTTAATTTCAATATCGTTTAATTGGACAAGCATTTTTATGAACGGTTCTTGTATTTTAATCATAAATAAAATATGATCATAAGATGTGTACTCATTTATTTTTTCGCACGTTCATATAACTTTAAATCGTATATAATATCGATTTATTATATACGAGTAGGTTACGTTGTGATATTTTTGTGTTGCAGTTTTGTGAGAATTCAGACGATCAGTTACTGTTAAGTTTGCTACAAATATTACTCAACCTCTCACATACCACATCCAAAAATAATATTTCTAACGTCGACGGACATTTCGCGATTCCGAAATTAGTTACGTTTTGTGTATTCAGAACGCGCGGTGTTGGTTTTTTCGCTTCTGTGGCGGGCGCGTCCGTGCGTTCGTCTGCGGCGGGGAACGTTTAGCTGACGTGTGCGTGTCTACCTTATATAAGCTTCATTGGAATCGGTAAATACAAAGATCAATACCTTTAGGATTTGTATTAGAAAAAGGCTTCGCTTGTTATGAGAATGAAAGGCGAACATTTTGTAAATTGGCGTAAGTATTGATGGTAAGCCGCGACGGATACCTATCGACGCCGCGACGCTTGAAAGGCAAACGTGACTAAGCGACAATGCGTGAACTTTACAGTAGACTAATTTAAAGTTGAAATAAAAAATTCTATTTTAACGAATCTAGCTGTAGGATTGAAATGATTTTAATAGACCTAGAAATATATTTTTTTTTGCGCATCGAGTATGGTTATTGCCTATCATTTATGTATAAAGCCGTCATTGTCGTTTAGTCACGTTTGCCTTTCAAGCGTCGCTATCACAAGTTTCACTAGCTCATCATAGATGATTTTGACGTTTTGACGTAGACGTCAAAATAAAAGTTGATTATGCGCAGCGACGTTACATAAGCCTTTTCACAATGCAGAAAATCAGTTACCAAGCTATCAGAAATTAAATTTTACCGTGAGTTTTATGTGGTACCAAGAAGGTCGGTACAATTTTAGTTGCCAGCTGTAATAATTATTTTTTTATTGCCATACCCCCGTTCGCAGTCTCGTTCTATCAGTGTGCTTAGTGCGAGTTTTTTAACTTTCTCGATGCCGTAAAGTGAATTCAAATTTGTTCGTAGTTGAAACAACGCCCCTAGTGGCAAACGTGGGTAAACATTCCAACTCAATACAAATTTGAGTAAACTTTTACGCTATCGAGAACGTTAAAAAGCTCACGCTAAGCACACAGGAGACGGTAGCCTTAGGCGAATTAGTAAAGCTATATACCACAATCCTCAGAATATGCTGCATGGGTTCACTGGTGCGTAACTTAGGACATTTCTGTGGGTGGGGTGTTTATTTATTGGTAGTACCCAAGTGAATATTACAGTCAATGCAATATGAATCCGGCCGCCCAACTTGAGGCCTGAGATCCAAGTCTCAATAACACCGCATAACACTGCCCCATCCTCCAAATCGGAACTATGGCTTGCTTAGTGGCAAAAATATGCAGTATGCCGTCACCTACCATCGCGGACTCACAATCTACGCTATAATAATAAAGAAATTTCAATAATCAAACAAGCAATTTTTTAACAAAATATTTATTTCTATTACACCAACAATAAATTAATTGTCCAACAAAACACATCAGGGGACCCGTTACAAAATGGAACTGATGATACGATAATGAATATATAGATTTAGATGTAGTACGTAGGAACATGCTTCACGAGCGGGGTCGTTGACCTATAATTTTGTACGATATAGATTACGCAGTTGGGTTTTGGTAATACCAATTTTACTTGAGTTAAGAAATTAATATTGTCTCGCTCATGTTCTGAGAGCATCCTTCCGCTCCGTGCAAAGAATAGCAACGTAATTAAATAGAGATTCAACATTGCGGGAAACCGAATAATATTTAGTTGAGAAAGAGAAACGTGTGAGAAGGACGGAGACAGTAAGACAGAGAGAGAGAGAAGATTGCAAAAGAAAAACGTGACCCCTTCGACTTATTTACTTCATTCGTTTGACTTTAAATTTGTCTCACAGTACTTTAACTATTAATATCTATGTATTTACCTACATACAGAAGTTTTTAAATAAATTATGATTTAAATAAATACATGTCAGTGATGTTCTGTTCAAACAACTTGTGACTAACTTCGACTAGACATTTGTCCCTTTCACCCGACTTCAATATTACGGGAAGAGAGTTGATCTTTTAAATTTGTTGTAAAGTTTATTGAAGTTTAAATAAAACTTGAAAAATAAAGCCTTAAGAAAACTAGTTTCTGAGTATTGCACGCCGCCGTAACAAAATTCATAAATATTATTATGTGTGAAGTATTTTGTATTAAATTATTAATAAGAACTAGGCTAGGCCATTTAACAATCTAATTATTTAACGAGAACATGATTCTGTACGCTTTGAAATTCACGTTTGCATGTGCAGACTATACTGTCATCTTGAAGATGATCAAAATTTTAAGCAGCAAATATTTACATATATCATGTGTAATGTAAAAGAAAAAGTGGTGCAGTCCTGGGGCCACCGCGACGTGACAAACAAAAAACTTCTACAATCACGACCAGTCATTACTTTGATTCCATAAAAATGATAATTAGTTTTAATAATAAAAAAAACATGAATAGCACTAAATACTAAATTCATTCTAAAATTGTGATTGCTATTTGACTAAGCTATTGGGCCCGGAGCCGCGACGCTGGGGGACCGGGGGGACCGGGGGGGGAGAGGCGGACCGGGGGGGCCGCTCTGCAGTAGCTATGGGTATAGCAGTTACGCTAACCACATCTCTAATGAAAATTAGTTTAGAGTATCAAGGCCAGCCTTCTGCCCGTCATTGCGAGTTGACCTTCCTGTCCCGCAGCACGGCGCTGATGAAGAACTCTCCGGCCCTGTAGGACGAGCGCACCAGGGCTCCGCTGGCCACGTACAGGAAGCCGAGCTGGCGGCCGCGCGCCTCCCACTGCTGGAACCGGGCGGGGGTCACGTACTCGAACACCTTGAGGTGCTTCTTCGTGGGCTGCATGTACTGGCCCAGCGTCACGCAATCCACTCCCGCCTCGCGTAGATCTGATCCAACAAAATATTATTTGCATATTAATATATTACTAGTGGTCGCCCGGTAGTCGAAATTCGACTATAATTAATTGAAATTTTAAGTTTGTACACTATTATGATTCTATTGTGAAAGCTTATTTATTATACTTCTATAATCACAGATTTCGCCAAGACTACACTTTAGAAAAATATTATATTTAATACAATATTTAATCTATTCTCAATTTGACCACAGATTATTTAGCAATAAGAAAAGTTTGACAATAAACAAATACACAATGTGTGTGTCAAATACATGGTAGTGTGTGTAATGTCTTTTTCATTGATTTAAAGTTTCTTCTACGCAAAAAAAAAATAGCATTCTGCACTTCTTCTCTATATTCTCTATAAGTGTGGGAATCCTCATACTCCTCCGTCCGAGCATTTTTCGTAAAAAGAGGTACAAATTTTTTGCTTCACGTATTGATATATAGATTAAATCTATTGTTTTGTCAATTACACATTATAATTTATAGTCGGATTTTTTATTAGACGAAGTCAACTGACGTTTACTGTGTTGTCAGTTTTTGATAAAATAAAAATAATGTTGTGACAAAGTGAACGATTGAAAAAACTCCTGAATTAATGAAATTGCCTTGATTGTCTAGTGAATAGTTGCTGTGCCGAATTGCCGATATCGGGTACGGGATTCGAATTTTAGGCGTGCTTTGTACATACCAACGAGTTTTCGACGAAATATTATGTTCCTATAGTATCTACCTGTACTGAATACCGAGTGTTTTAAACATTAAGAAAAACATTGCGAGTAAGCTTGTAAGACTGTCCTATTTCCAATACATCATATAGTTGAAATTATAGATGTATAAAATATAATAATTATAGATATGTAATGAAAATAAAAAAAACTGATTGTAGTTACATACTACTAGTAACATATATTGCAGCACTTTAATACAATTTTATTGTAAAATATAAATAATATTCTTTTATAGTTTGAAATTAATGATTAACTCTTCACACTCATTGTTCATTCATGTGATTGAACGAGAATTCAAATTCAAATTCAAATTCAAAATCATTTATTTCAACTTGGATGTCATCAAAAACACACTTGTTGAATGTCAAAATGTAAAAGAAAATGTTAACTCTACCACCGGTTCCAAAAAAGCCTGAGAAGAACCGGCGAAACAAACTCAGCGGGCTTTTTTTTTTTTTTTGTATTTTCTCAACTATTATCTTCTTTTTTTTATTTTTTTTAAACAAGAAAACATATTTACAGTATACAAAAAGACAAGTAAAAAAAATACAATTCAAATAAATAATAATAATAATGAAAAATGAAAAGGCCAGGAGCGAACGCCTCATTCCCACGTAGTGCCATCTAGTAAAAAATCCTTAACTTTATAATATGCCTTGTTGCACAAACGTTCCTTGACAGTTTTCTTAAATCTATGAACAGGTAGTAGTTGAACGTTTTGTGGGATCTTGTTGAAAAG
>NW_021011611.1:0-66602 GCF_003987935.1 Bombyx mandarina
TTACATTAAAATCTCCACTTAAAATCATCGGTATTTTATAATTATTGTTACCGAGTAAAGAGGCACCTTCACTTGTGTACGGCAACAATGAATGGTGAAGAAAAAGATGGCGCGTAACGGAAAAATGTGACGCGTAACCGAAAAATGTGACGGTAAATTTTTTTCCAACGCCGATAAAGAAGTTTCACTTCAAAAAAACGCATCAAAATCCGTTGCGCAGTTTTAAAGATTTAAGCATACATAGGGATATAGGGACAGAGAAAGCGACTTTGTTTTAAACTATGTAGTGAAGATGATTAATACAGAACTAAAACCTTAAATCTTTCACTCATTATTCAATTATTAGGGAACTTCTGGTGTTTAAGGTGCTTACTCAGTTGTTGTGAGTCGTAAATATAATTTTTAACATTTTTTTAATTTATTGCCTCGATAGATGGACGACCTCACGGCCCACCTAGTGTTAAGGTACCGAGGCGTATAGATATCAAAATGTCAATCCTGTTACACACTTTGAGAGACAAATTCTAAGATCTCAGTTTTAGAGTACTTCGGCTACCATACGCTTCAAATCTAAATTCATTACTGCTTCAGGGCTTAAATAATCAGGTTGGTGATACCTTCCACCACCCTGCTTATTTGTTAAAATAATATGTTGGCAAAAATAATATATTTAACTGTAAAAATAGTATAGCTTTAATAAGCTTAATATCTACGACACGCGAACCCCAATGGAAATACAATATTATACGTTTGATTGAATTTTTTAATAATTAAATATTGCGGGAAGCCATTACACAACGCAAGATATTGGTGTGGCGGTAGGCATTACAGGACACCAAGATATTTGACAGACGCCTGAATCTCGCTTACGACATTTTCAAGATAAGCTTGCTAATATACACAAGTTCCGAACAATAACATTCGGACCGTCGGTCTACCGGGCAATATCACCTCTCTCTCTCTTTTTTTTTTCCTGCTTAGTTCCAGTTTAGGTAGGGAGTCACGGGGCTCAAACCGTAGTGATGCTAACACTGACCCTAGTAAGAGCAGTGCTTCGCAGAATCTACCACCGGATCGGAAACGCGACCCACTGAGAAGATCCGGCGAGAAACTCAGTGGGCTATGTCTATGGGTTAATTCGCTCATCGAGCCCTTCGTCGCAAGCGGCGGGCTACAAATTATGTAATGGCTACCGCCACACTAAATAGTTTTTTTTTGTCGTGCGACATTGCGAACGCGCTTCAAGTGGCCGGCTATATGCAGTGTTCGGTAATGTCTACCAGAAACGTTTTGTGTTCATACGTATGTATTTATATGGTATACGTATGCATCTATATGTATTGTTGGACCGGGATTTGTGTTCTAATCGGCACTCAAATTTGGTTTAGGAAAAAATACTGATTGAGTTTGACAAGTGGAGTAATGCGATCTTAAGATCTCACGGAAAACAATCGATCTCTTTTATAAGTAAAAGTTATAATGCCGATAATGGTTAGTTTTCTTTACTAGATAATGAAAACAATTAGTGACATTTTCTTCTTTTTTTGTAAACTGTTTTATTTTGTGTAGTAGCTTCAGATGAATTTTAGCTTTATCCCAACGAGATATTTTTTTTCATTAACGTAAAAAATAAGATAAATCTAAATAAAAGTTCATGGACTAGGGTTTAACTTCGACAATTGTGCGACGAACTATTTAAATTTTTTACGATTACTAGCTTTGTCGAATATCAATGATGGTTGTGTGTTGATGTACTAGACCAAATAGACGCTGCTTGATGCCGATTCTATTTGTCTATTTATCTATTTGGTATAGTACAGTCTCGAATGGTGAATTTCTTCGGACACGTTTCGCGACGAGATGGCCGGTCCATAGAACGCCTCGTTGTACAGGGAAGCGTTGATGGTACAAGACCGCGCGGGAGGCCACCAATGCGGTGGACCGACCAAATTAAAACTGCAGTGGGAGGTCCCCTAAATGAGTGCAGTAAAATGGCCTCGACAGGGAGAGATGGCGGGACATCGTGAGACGCATCAAGTCTGCCCCTTCCAACACTACATGACGATCACGACCACTCTGTCAAGAGTGACACGACTGAGAAGAAGAAGAAGAAGAAGTGTTGATGTATTGTCTATGATTTAGCTCATCACTTCTTCTTGTCATTGACGTCAAATGTAGCGAAGTAGCGTACGAGTGACGTTTTTATTTTGCGCGGCAAAAAGGCTTCTCTGTTTTTTTTTTAAACCCGTTAATGGGCAAGCGTAGCACGGTTTGTCGTGCCTTAAATTTAAAGTTTTTTTTTTTAAATCAAATCACTTCGAGACGAAAACCTTAATAGTATCGGAATGATAATTTTTCTCGCTCTTTAATAGGCGCTCGGCTACCCTTAACGCTATTAAATATGTTATTAGCTCTATGATTTCCTCGTTTCCGTCGTGTTATATACAAACATGTATTTCCTGTTGAAGCACGATAAACCTTCGATTAGATAACACGTTAGAATCATTAACTCGTGTTACGTTCTTGTAACAATATTTACATTACGCGCTTACTGCATGATCGTAACGACATGTGTTTAAAGAAATGCATTCACGATGCGCAACGTCCGCGGCCGAAGAATTAAACATGAATAAACTGCTGGAGATATAACTCAAAGACGGTCAGGCTTTTTACTGGTGGTAGGACGTCTTGTGAGTCCGCACGTGAAGCAGTAATGCGTTTCGGTTCGAAGGGTGGGGCAGCCGTTGTACTGTTAAAAGTGAGACCTTACTCATGTCTCAAGGTGGGTGGCGGCATTTACTTTGTAGATGTCTGTGGGCTTCGGTAACCACTTAAGACCAAGTGGGCCGTGAGCTCGTCCACCCATCTTAGCAATAAAAAAAGGCTGGTGGCCGCTCGTAAAACTTATGCCAAATGCAACAGGACATGCTGCCTCGACCCCACATAATGTGGTATGAGAAAAGAATGTTTGCGAGTTGAGGGAACGACGACTGTTGACTTACATGTGATTATTAAAACGATTACGTTTGATAGTGCAATTAATGGTCATAAGTGCGTCGAGGAAATAATTGAAATTGACTTTTAATTACTTCTAATTTATAAAAATACTGGCGACCCGCCTTCGCTTCGCTTCGGAAACATGAAAGAAAGAATGCAACAAACAAAAAATCTAATCTTTCATCAATAGTTATGGCGGGAAAAATAGACAGACAAACAGAGTTACTTTCGCATTTTTAATCTATCTTTATATTTTATGGATCTAAACAAAAGATTTGAAGTTTTTCAGATTTCAGACTAACTACAGATTAGGACACTTTCTCCCTCTCCTGCAAGTCTGGTTTTGCATGGCGGATGCAAACACTGGTGGTAGGACCTTTTGAGAGTCCGCGCGGGTAGGTACCACCACCCTGCTTATTTCTACCGTGAAGCAGTAATGCGTTTCGGTTTGAAGGGTGGGGCAGCCGTTGGAATTATACTTGAGACCTTCGAACTTATATCTCAAGGTGGGTGGCGCATTTACGTTGTAGATGTCTACGGGCTCCAGTAACCACTTAACACCAGGTGGGCTGTGAGCTCGTCCACCCATCTAAGCAATAAAAAAGAAAAAAACAGTATTCTATATTCAGTATGAAATTTAAATGCGTATTTGTGGACGTGTAAAATATATTTCTGTTGATCGGTTCTAGCAGTAAACTGGTTTAGACGTTATGCTCGTAAACCTGTGGTTTGTAAGGAAAGCGGACACAAGACTGCCAGATTAACTTGCCTTCCAGTAGCTACTAAGCCTGGTGTCTATTAGTCCATCTATCTATCTGAAATACAGCTGTGCAATATTGTCTTGAGTGTTCTATCCCACTTGAGTTTCTCGCCGGATCTTCTCAATGGGTTGTACACGTCATTTCGGATCCTCCCGATCCACTAACGGTGCTGTTAGGTACCTCAAGCACCGGTCACCGTTGTCGTCGAACCCGTCGCTTGCGACGAAGGGCTTGACGAGTAAATTAACCCTCAGACACAGCCCACTGAGTTTCTCGCCGGATCTTCTCAGTGGCTCGAGTTTCCGATCCGGTGGTAGATTCTGCGAAGCACCGCTCTTGATAGGGTTCGTGTTAGCAACGACCTCAGGTTTGAGCCCCGTGAGCTCACCTACTAGTTAAGGTTCCGCTGAAATAGTCTCTCAAGGCTATCAGCTTAGGTAGGAAAAGAAAAAAATTAATCAGTGGGTCGCGTTTCCGATCCAGTTGTAGATTCTGCGAAGCACTAATCTTGCTAGGGTTAGCGTTAGCAACGCTCTCATGTTTGAGCCCCGTGAGCTCACCTACTCTCTCGATTATGCTGGCATAGCCTCTCAAGGCTACCAGCTTAGGTAGGGAAAAAAACGTATCTAAATTCAACCGACTAAAAACAAAAAAGTAAAACTGATCTCTGATTTAATGAAACCCTAGCTGTGAAATCCGGTTTTGGAATTAGCCCCCCTCCACGGTATTTCCCGAGCGCTATGACATGTCCTTCTTCAAACGAGGCTTGTAGAGAGTCCTTGACGGTAGGCAGGGGCTTAGCTCTGCCCCTATCATTGCTGACGTCTATGGGCGACGGTTATCACTCACCATCAGGTAGGCCGTTCATCTGCCTACGAGGACAATAAAAAATATATATTTTCAAAGATTCGATAAATACTGTAAGAGGTAATCATTCAGAAGAAGAAGGTTATCATGATATTACGTAATGCGACATTCGTAACTTTGTTTGAGTGATCTCTAGACCGTTCGAGTACGCTCTTGGATGGATTTGACAGTAACACACGTCAGGGTCTACACGACCAACAATCAGTGAAAGCGTTGCGGTAGATATCATAGAACAGAAGATATTAGACGTAAAACTGTGAATCGCGCTAACAATATTCAGACGATAAACTCGCTTGACAAGTTCCGGATGGCAACATTCGGGGTACTTAGCGCGAGTTTTTTAACGTTCACGATAGCGTAAAAGTTAACTCATATTTGTATGGAGAAATTTGAGTTAACTTTTACGCTATTTTACCCTGCCTATTTCTGCCGTGAAAAAGTAATGCGTTTCGGTTTGAAGGGTGGGGCAGCCGTTGTAACTATACGTGAGACCTTAGAACTTATATCTCAAGGTGGGTGGCGCATTTACGTTGTAGATGTCTATGGGCTCCAGTAACCACTTAACGCCAGGTGGGCTGTGAGCTCGTCCACCCATATAAGCAACAAAAAAAAACTTAAAGAAATACTATCATAGATTTAACTCAATAATTAGTTGGGTTGCGTAATAAAATAGAAAAGCACATTTCAACGGCTTTATTGATATTTACACAGAAGGGCGCATAGATAGACATGTGACTTACACGTCGTACATATGTCGTAAAGTGAAAGCTTAGATATCGGCGACTAATAAGAACATCTTGCTGCGTCACTCCATAAGCGTATATGACGTAATAGTTACATAACCTTTAGCCTGATCCAGAGGTCTCGTACAGTATCAAATCTGCCGTATAGAAAGCAGAAGACCTCAAGGTCGGTCTGGATTGACCTCATCACCAGCACTACGAAAGCCACCGTAGTGCAATGTGCTCGTAATGCCAACAACCGCCTCCAATGGAGGAACATCGCTCGAAGTGCAGCTGCCTTGGAAGCAAGCAGCGACGACGAGACGCAACTTCACTGGTGGTAGAACCTCTTGTGAGTCCGCACGGATACCACCACCCTGCCTCACCAGGTGGACTGTGAGCTCGTCCACACATCTCAGCAATAAAAAAAATAAAAAATGTATTTAATTTATACACGTCATATTCTAGGAACATCTTATTGTTGCTTCGAAATAATTCTAAGAAATTATTATCTGGTCCCTTTCTTACCACACTCGATTGAATCTTCGAAATCTTAATGAGGCGTAATTAGGGTATTGTGTTGTAAATTTATCAAATATGAGGGTTACCAGATCAAATATTTAAAGTATCTAAATATTTGTTTTGTGGTATAATTAATGCCATACTATGAAATCGCCACTAGTTTTGTTAAGGTTTATTTTATATTTTATAAACAGTATAATTATGTAATTATCTATATTTATTTGTGATTTCTGCAGTTTCCTCCACAGTTTCTAATTTCAATGTGTTTTAATTTTTTTCATATATCTCTAATTAACGATTAATATTTACAAAATTCCCAACGGATCAGGAAAACTCCTGTAGTCTGGTAGCCCTAGTCTTAAACAATGTCGCATCAAGAGTACTTCGCTGTAATTACATTTCTGAACGTTTTGACAGTATTTCGTCATAGGACATTCTGAGGAGCCACAGATATATAAATGTTTTCAGATAATATTCAAAATCGTACTTTTTAAAATTAACGAACCTTCAATCACTTTTTGTTTTCATGTCCTGCTTAATCTAAAATCAATTCAATCTATACTATAATATTATAAAGAGGAAAGATTTGTTTGTTTGTTTGTTTCGAATAGGCTCCAAAACTACTGGACCGATTTGAAAAATTCTTTTTCCATTAGAAGCCGACATTGTCCCTGATGAACATAGGCTACTTTTTTTTTTTTTTTTTGTTTCATGTTTGTTTTAATGTTTCCGAAGCGAAGCGAGGGCGGGTCGCTAGTATCTTATAATGATGACACGACTGATCCATTCACTAGATTTAACCCTTAAAATATTTACAAAAGTCGAATTCCGATAAAACCTTTTTTGTTTTTGCGATCCATTGCAAAGCACAATTTTAATTTTAATTTTAACATTCATTGAAGTATTAATATTATAAAGAGGAAAAATTTGATTGTTTGTTTGTATTGAATTGACTCCGAAACTACTGAACCGATTTACAAAATTCTTTCACTGTTGGCAAGCTACACTAACCCCGAGTGACATAGGCTATTTTTATAATATTTTCAAAAAATCTAAAACTCCAACAATGGAACCCAATGTGTAAAAAAAATACCTAAATTTTTTTACATCGCGTGCGCTACTACCCAAGCAAAGCCGGGGCGGTACGCTATTAAATATAAAAGTGGCAATTTCTTTTTGATTGAGACCATTCCCGATTCTGCGGAAAGAATGGAAAGCAGTCGACGTCGCCCCAAACACGTCATTTCGGATCCTCCCGATCCACTAACGGTGCTTTTAGGTAACTCAAGCACCGGTCACCGTTCTCGTTGATCCCGTCGCTTGCGACGAAGGACTCGACGAGTAAATTAACCCTCAGACACAGCTCACTGAATTTCTGGCCGGATCTTCTCAGTGTGTCGCGTTTCCGATGCTGTGGTAGATTCTGCGAAGCACGGCTCTTGTTACAGTTCGTGTTAGCAACGTCCTCAGGTTTGAGCCCCGTGAGCTCACCTACTAGTTAAGGTTCCGCTGAAGTAGCCTCTCAAGGCTATCAGCTTAGGTAGGAGAAAAAAATTATTGAGACACACATCCCTGCCAGAGTAGGCTAGAAAAGCGTCCAATATCTAAATATACCAAAGCAAAAGCTACTCCGTTCCCTAATAAAACAAAGTAATGACTCCAGCCCTAACATTCCTCTATAAAGCCATAATTCTCCGTCACTAGGTCGCGCTACAAAACGACAGGTTTACGGCAATTCAATTTTAGGGCAGGTCCCTATTTTATTTCGTTACACTGACTGTAAAACACACGAGGACTTTCTTCGTTCAATTTATGAGTGTGAAAGGACTAAATGATGTATTCGGTGGATTGGTGGATGATTTTACAAGTGTATACAGTTGTAGAGAGGATATTCCCAGGCCGAAAATATCACTAGCCAAATGTAGACAAAATACAATGTTAATTTACCAAGACCTTGTGGGATTTTTTTAAGAGGAATTCGATAAGGGGTTTTGTGGTAAGAGCTGACTGACCGACGGATTCACCGATTAGCCTCCTTGGTCTGGTGACCGGTTGCAGTGTTGATGGTAATCAAACCTGTTATCTCGAATGTGGTTTTTACGACTATTGCGACCATCAATAGTCTTTATCAAAAGGAACTATTGCCTGGAGGCTGACTACACCATGGGCCATCGTAGCAAAGTTCATTCATACTATTCGGGACTGCTGCGTTCACTCACTGAGATGTCTTACGTACTCCCATCACTCTGCAAAACACCGTGCCACATGGCATCGCATCGTGAGAGCATCGGTGTCGCAGGATTCAACTGATGCAACGACCACTCTGTCAAGAGTGTTCGATTAGGAAAAAGAACCCCAATTTAGCTCAGGAATGAAGTCCCCTCCACTGCTTTTCCCGGGCGCTATAAACATATCCTTCTTCAAACTAGGCTTACAGAGAGTATTCCTTACTGAAGTCCATAAGCAACGGTGACCACTCACCTGGCCGTGTGCTCTCCTGTCTACAAAGGCGATAAAAACATGAATCGGATAAGCGGTGAACTAGTTCGCTTATTGTATAGCTCATCGATGCTCATAGATATAATCAGCACAGTCCTTCTTCAACAGCTCTGCAATTATTCAGCAAAAAAACTGGGAAGTTCATGCTTGGACTAAACTCAATCCGGTATTCCGCGCACATAACTACAAAAGTAGTGCCTTAAATATCCAAAATAACATCTCTCGCGTAGGTGTTCCAAGACACATATTACGTGCAATAAGTCCGTATATAGATTTCAAGATTCTTGTAAGACCTATTTTAGTGAATACCTTGAAATACGAATTTGGCAACGTTTTCCTTTTGGCAGCGAGATAATCTACAACATTTACAAAATGATTGTCATAAAACAATCATTATACATTGCAATGACTTTATCAGTTTGATCGTTTTGTCAGTCAACCTACTAATATAGGGTCTTGCTTCGGTGCCAGGATTCTGCGAATTGAAGATATCTGATAATCTTCTTTATTTTTGTAAAGGATGCGTAAACATTAACTTTGATTAGAACGGTCCGCTTGATGCGTTCCGCGATCCGCTCTATGCGATTGAGACACAGAGCAGCCTACTGAGTTACCTACTCGCCGGATTTTTGCAGTGGGTCGCAATTCCGGGTTGGTGGTAGATTCTGTGAAACACTGCTCTTGCTAGGGCTAGTGTTAGCAAATTCTTTCAGATTGAGCCCGTGAGCTCACATACCCGTCCGGGCGTAACTGGAATAGCCTCTTAGGCTACCAGTGAATAGTTAAGGAAAAAAAGAGACACAAAATAACGAATAAAATCTGATATTTTTATCCTTCGCTATTTTTTTACTTCTAAATCAAATTTAATTTGTGTAATTTATGATGGTAATACCTCTTGTGAGTTCGCGCGCGTAGGTACCACCACCCTGCTTATAAGCAGTAGCTTCACAGCAGAAACCGAAACGCATTACTATGCGTTACGATGCGTTTCGGTTTGAAGGGTGGGGCAGCCGTTGTAACTATACTGAGACTTTATAACTGATATCTCAAGGTGACCGCCCTGCCTATTTCTGCCGTGAAGCAGTAATGCGTTTCGGTTTGAAGGGTGGGGCAGCCGTTGTAACTATACTGAGACTTTATAACTGATATCTCAAGGTGACCGCCCTGCCTATTTCTGCCGTGAAGCAGTAATGCGTTTCGGTTTGAAGGGTGGGGCAGCCGTTGTAACTATACTGAGACTTTAGAACTTGTATCTCAAGGTGGGTGGCGCATTTACGTCGTAGATGTCTGTGGGCTCCAGTAACCACTTAACACCAGGTGGGCTGTGAGCTCGTCCACCCACCTAAGCAATAAACAAAATCAAAATCAAAATATTATGATTTTTAATTTGTTTTTTTTTTTGTGTGTAAATATTTTTCATTTACTAGCTCAAAACTTAATTCCGTGCTAAACGATTCTGGTTTGCCAAAGATCACATTTCAGGCTTATAGTCTAGAGAGTGCAACCGCAAATACTGCGAGAACGTCATTTTCGCCAAACCACACATATCGAGTTACTTTCCTGTTATCTTTCTTCTGTAAGCGATATGAGTTTTGCGTCCACAGGTACGTATTGTGTACGCGTTGAAATATGTATAATATTTGAACAGCTTTGAAATCGTTGTGGCCTAAAGGATAAGACGTCCGGTGCATTCGTGTTGAGCGATGCACCGGTGTTCGAATACCACAGGCGGGTACCAATTTTTCTAATGAAATACGTACTTGACAAATGTTCACGATTGACTTCCATGGTGAAGGAATAACATCGTCTAATAAAAATCAAACCCGCAAAATTATAATTTGCGTAATTATTGATGGAAAGACCTTTTGTCAGTCCGCATGGGTAGGTACCACCGCCCAGCCTATTTCTGCCGTGAAGCAGTATTGCGTTTCGGTTTGAAGGGTGGGGTAGCCGTTGTAGCTATACTGAGACCTTGAAACTTATATCTCAAGGCGGGTGGCGCATTTACGTTGTGGATGTCTATGGGCTCCAGTAACCACTTAATACCAGGTGGGCTGTGAGCTCGTACACCCACCTAAGCAATAAAAAAAAGAAAAAAAAAGTCAAATAGACACAGTTATTGTTCGAAGTTACGGAATGCAGGATTTTGTCTTTTATGTAACTATATATTTTTTTAATATTGCTTGTTGGCATTTATTTCTGATTGCAAGGGTGGGCAAACGATACGGTTCATTTGCTGGTGATTGTTTACCATCGTACATGGATGTTAGGTATTATGCTGGAAAAACTGACAAGTTTGTTCGAGATTTTGTTAATACGTGATAGATGAATTAGGCTGTATGTGTTAATTGCTTTTGCCTCGTGATTAGAATTTAAAAAAACGGTTGGATATTGGCGCGGAAAAAATATTGACAAATGCTACAAACCCATTGGACTTGTATATTTTATCATTACGTTATTGTGATTTTTCATTAGCTTAAGTTAGCAAATGGATGGGTGGCTAAAATACCACAATCGCCCGTACTATCTAAAACATAAAATGGATACTTTTGTTTGTTTGTATTTTGTTTGTTCACAACTCTACAGAAACTTACACTTGTTTAAACATTAACATTCTTAACATTTTATAGTTTTTCTATTTAATTTTCAAACTTTTCTCTATAAGCGTTGGTGGTGTAATGGTCAGCATAGTTGCCTTCCAAGCAGTTGATCCGGGTTCGATTCCCGGCCAACGCACGTTTTTTTTTAATTTTAATAGTTTATTCATCTCCTCCGACATACACTATCCAATTGAGATTTTGACTAAGGCCAAAATGCTAACATCTTCGCTCTGTCGTCCATTGGCTTTGATAACCACTTAACCTCAAATAGGACGTGAACTCGTTGCGTATCTATAACAAAATCGTTAATTCTACTTCGTACAGTAGATTAGTATGTTACAGTAAGTACGTCGAAGTCAATTTCATTAGTAACAAAATGAATCTCAGAAAAGGCGCGTTACAGACTATAAAGTTAAAAATAGATCTTTTATTTCGTATTTAACCGACATAAACTGTAAGACGTGAATCATGTATTGTGGATGCATTTGTTGCCTTGAAGAGCCGACTCGCAGTGCTTTGTTCGATGGAAAGTGGCCACTTTGTTATCATCATCATTCTCCTGCCCTTCTTCTAGTCACCTGGTGGTAACTGGGAGACTTCTGGTATCTTACTAGTGGTAGGACCTCTTGTGAGTCCGCGCGGGTAGGTGCCACCACCCTGCCTATTTCTGCCGTGAAGCAGTAATGCGTTTCGGTTTGAAGGGCAGGGCAGCTGTTGTAACTGTACTGAGACCTTAGAACTGATGTCTCAAGGTGGGTGGCGCATTTACGTTGTAGATGTCTATGGGCTCCAGTAACCACTTAACACCAGGCGGGCTATGAGTTCGTCCACGCATTTAAGCAATAAAAAAAGAAAACCTGGGGTCGGCGCAACATGTTTTCTCCTTCCATACTCCTTTCTCATATACCATTTCTTCGCTCACATCCCTCTTACATAATATATCGTCTTTCACGCAATCCATCAATTTCTTCTTAGCTCTACCTTTTCCTCTAAAGCCTTCCACATTCATAGTTGAAACTTTCTTACCAACCTCATTGTCATTTCCGGAGCCCATAGACATTTACAACGTTAATGCCGCCACCCACCTTGAGACGTGAGTTCTAAGGGCTCACTGTTAACAGTACAACGGGTGCTCCGCCCTTCAAACCGAAACGCATTATTGCTTCACGGCAGAAATAGGGGGAGTGGTGGTACCAACCCGTCCGGACTAACGAAGTCGTCGTGGCCTAAAGGATAAGACGTCAGGTGCATTCGTATATAGCGATGCACCTGTGTTCGAATCCCGCAGGCGGGTACCAATTTTTCTAATGAAATACGTACTCGACAAATGTTCACGATTGACTTCCACGGTGAAGGAATAATATCGTGTAATACAAATCAAACCAGCAAAATTATAATTTGCGTAATTACTGGTGGTAGGACCTCTTGTGAGTCCGCACCGGTAGGTACCACCGCCCCGCCTATTTCTGCCGTGAAGCAGTGATGCGTTTCGGTTTGAAGGGTGAGGCAGCCGTTGTAACTATACTGAGACCTTTGAACTTATATCTCAAGGTGTGTGGCGCATTTACGTTGTATATTTCTATGGGTTCCAGTAACCACTTAACACCAGGAGGGCTGTGAGCTCGTCCACACATCTAAGCAAAAAAAAAAAAAAACACACAAGACTTCCTACCCTTAGTATGTCTGATTTAAGATCACGGAACCACAATAAAGAAAGGCTACATTGATTTAAATTATCTAAAACTTGTTTGATAAGCAAGTCATCAACTACAGTCTAGTTCTAAGAAGTTACAATTGAGTGATGACTGTTGAGAGGTCACACGTGACTACGTCTGATGTGGTCCAAACGTGTATAAGTTACACACTCGTCTAATGAGAGGTGTGCTTCAAGATTACTTAGAATTATTAAAGGCAGTTTTGGATAGCCCAAAACATCGGTGTTATCAAATTTGTTTCATAAATATTATCTAGATCTGTCGTCTATGGGAGACGCCGGAATGGATTTTACTGGTAGTAGGAGGTCTGGTGAGTCAGCTGGTTTTACATTTTGTTTATTGCTTAGGTATGTGGACGAGCTCACGGCCTGATGTTAAGTGGTTACCGGAGCCCATAGACATCTACAACGTAAATGCGCCACCCACCTTGAGATATAAGTTCTAAGGTCTCAAGTATAGTTACAACGGCTGCCTCACCCTTCAAACCGAAACACATTACTGCTTGTGCGGACTCACAATAGGTCCTACCACCAGTAAGAATTTGAACTATATCAACGTATCACGCTTGGCTAATGTTTGAAAGCCACATACATAAAATCATTGAAATGTACTCAAAATACTGTTTTGTATTTTGATTTCTTTTAATTTTATTTTAAGCACGCTCTAGTTCGACAAGGTCGGTGAACTTTTGAGAATCGTTACGGCACATTGCGATCCGAAATATCTGTTTACAATATGTTTTATTATTTTACGCATTCAGTTGTTTTCAAATCAGATTCGAGTTTTTTTTTAACATATCAAATTTTATTTTTGTCATTAGACAGCATTAGATTAATAATCTTGCTTTTATTCAAGGTGGTACTGCTCTTAGCGATAAGACCACAAATTGTAATAATAATATTTCGCATTATTTTTTGTTGGTGTACAATAAACAATACTCTCTTTCTCTCTCTTTCTCTACCGTCAAGTGCTGGTAAGGCGTATTCTTTGCCCGATGTACCACCATAGTGATTGGATAGTGGATATATCATAAGACTTAGACCTTATGTATCAAGGCGATTGGTGGTATTCACATGGTCCCAGTAACCGCTTAACACTAGACAGGCACCTTGACCGGACAAAACAAATAAAGTAACTAATTCTTCAAGTGGCTATGGTCGAATTATAATTATAATATTATTAATATTACCCATTATAAATTATCGAATAATAATTACAATTCTTATCTTAGAAGCTACATAAAGGAACGGAAAGGAACTCACAACAAACATGAAATTGCTAAAGTTTTAGTTCCGGAAAACCGTAATATATCAGCTGACATATATCCGCATCAAGTGATATATTTCACGATATATATCCGCCGATGTAAATCAGTCAAACTCGGCTATTACGTCGGTATCGTGTTTCGCACGCTAGAACTGTGAGCGGTTAAAACGATTACACAGTTGTACAAATAAGTGCATACCGTTATTGTCATTACGTGCCACAATTGTGTTTCCACAGCAGCGGCGTTGGTGGTGTAATGGTCAGCATAGTTGCCTTCCAAGCAGTTGATCCGGGTTCGATTCCCGGCCAACGCATATTTTTGCTTAGTAAACCTAGTTAAATTCATAATTATAATCATTCTCTACAACTTTAGTCTCTATCTGTCTGTCATAGTATTTTAAGATATTGCATAGCTTTTATCACGGGCTTTGAGCGCGTCGACCGAATCGAAAAATTCCGTAACGAAAATAAAACCTAACACCCCCACTCCGTCTACCATACAGCTCGCGGTGAACACATTCACACGTTGCGCTTGTGTAGTGTTTGTGAATAAGCGCGTCGTCGCACTGCATGCGCATCATGAAAAGTCTGCTCATCTCTCTCTCCCGCGGTCTAGCTTATGAGTGTGAAGGGGACAGTTTATGTTTTGCTTTTGTTCATGTTTATAAATATAGCGTGGACTTATTTTTTATTGTTTTAATATTACATTATTATTGTATAATTGATAAAAAATGCTATGCAATAATAGCTTTACCGCGCCAGTCCCGGAGTGCCACACGTGTTTTTTTTTGGATTTTTACTGCTTAGTCACCAGTAGTTTCGAGGAGCTATTCTGGTGTCCTGGTAAACCAGCTCATAGGGCTCAGTCAGAGAGATTTTGCCAAAATCTGCCTACCTTGAGATATGATTTCTAAGGTCTCAGTTTTTACCAACCTCCAACACGTAGCACCCCGTCAATATCCAAAAAAGTATTCAATAACATAATTTTAGATTTGCCGTTGAGACAGCCCGAGGTTTTCAGTGAATGAATATCCTGTTTGAAGGATTCGTTCTGAGATAGTTTAGCCAAGGTAAAAAAAGAATTTATTAATTCTTTAAGAGTCAGACTACCCTTCATCATATTACTCTTGGATTTGTACAACGGCTGCCCCACCTTTCAAACCGAACCGCATTACTGCTTCACGGCAGAAATAGAGAATGTGGTGGTACCTACCCGTATGGACTTACAAGACGTCTTACCACCAGTAAAAAATGTGGTTTGTGGATTAAGTAATAGTAAGAAGCTTGGTAATTTAATACCGAATAGACATGCAAAAGTATTCTTTGTGAAGAACTTGATCATATTTCTTCATAAATTTAACATAAAATATCGGTACCATCGATCGATCTCTCGTGCCGTCATTACAGAGGAGATGTCCCGTCTCATTACCGCTCGCGTTGTAATGATCGCCTATGGTAATGATCGAGCGATTAAAATAACGTCTATTTATAGCTTCCGACACGATTTCATTAGGCGACAATAATTTTTTTTAATTCTTTTTCCTGTGTTTATAAATATTTGGAATTACATCGGAGCCTAAATATTTTCATCTTATAACTAATTATTTAATTTTCATCGTTTTAAAAAACTTTTTTTACTATTCTTCATTTTTATGTTATTAACGTATAATCATTATGGTTTTTTTTAAATTTAAGCGTCGTGAGTCCGCACGGGTACCACCACCTAGCCTATTTCTGTCGTGAAGCAGTAGGTAATGCGTTTCGGTTTGAAGGGTGAGGCAACGGTTGTAACTATACTGAGACCTTAGAACTCAGATGTCAAGGTGGGTGGCGCATTTACGTTGTACATGTCTATGGGCTCCGGTAACCACTTAACACCAGGTGGGCTGTGAGCTCGTCCGCCCACCTATGCAATATTTTTTTATATTAAATCTGCCTTAACGACTGCGTTTAAATTGTCACGACTCTACCACCGATTCTGGATGTAGGTTCGCCACTGGCTAGAATAGGTAAGGAACAGGCTTGCTGTTTCTATGTGTGTGTATGTATATACGTGTAGATCAAAAATTCAATTCAAATTCAAATTCAAAATCATTTATTTCAACTTAGATGTCAGTATGACACACTTGTTGAATGTCAAAATATAAATAGCAATGTTAACTCTACCACTGGTTCCAAAAAAAGCCAGTTCCTGAGAAGGACCGGCGAAACAAATTCAGCGGGCTTTTTCTTTATTGTTTTTTATCAATATATTTTTTTTAACACAAATAACATCAAGCTAATTAGTCCACTGCTAGTTTTAGTAATGTACGATGGTTCTGAGTTTGATCTTTATCGACTTCCGTCTTACGATTCCAGCATTCATATAGTTAACAACAATCATTTGAATTATCATAACAACATAATCAATTCCTATTAATTCCCATTCCTAAAAATTTCATTTGTTTCCTACAGTTTACCGATTTCTAAATATTAAAACAGCAAACAGTTTACGAAGCGGTTTACTTTAGTCTAGACAATATCATTAAAAACTTAACATTTCTTATGACGTCAACAGATAATATAAAACATATTGGTTTTGTTTTGATAGATATATCAATTATCATTGTTTGAAAACTAGTCTTCCCATTGTACGCTTGTGTTTGTTTTAAGTAGCCGTTTCTTTAACAATAAGTGTTTGTGTTATCAATTCACAATACGCGGTTATTTTTGATAATTCGGAATGCAAATATTACTGAAAGGGGCGGGACTTATAGCTTGTTGGGGTTGAAAGCTTTTGGAGCGAAGCTTTGCCACGGTAAAGCGCGGAAGTCGTCGTGGCCTAAAGGATCAAATGCCCGGTGCATTCGTATCAAACGATTTAAATGTTCACGATTGTCTTCCACGATGAATAGTGTAATAAAATAAAATTTGGCGTAATTACTCTTGTAAGAACGTCTCGTGAGTCTGCACGGGTACCTACCTTACCTACCAAGGGTAGGTAGGGTGCCTATTTCTGCCGTAGAGCAATAATGCGTTTCAGTTTGAAGGGTGGGGCAGCCGTCATACTGTTACAAACGATACCTTAGAACTGTCTCAAGGTAGGTGGCGGCATTAACGTTGTAGTTGTCTATGGGATCCAGTAACTACTTAGCACCAGGTGGGCAGTGAACACGTCCACCAGACTAAAAAAAAAAAAAAATAAATGTGTGAAATTCACACGTGGAAGAAGTGAAACCTTCCAAAATTAAAATACAATTATCCTAAACGTCTTAAGTATATGTAAAATTTTGTCATTAGTAAATAATTGTAAGGTAGCGCCATCTGTGAATTGATATTTTAATTTCACGTATAATCCTAAATTAAAATTCACTACAAGAGCTTTCATACACACGTTAGTATTAAAAAAATCTCACAGACGGCGCTGTATTAAATAGTATGTATATTTCTGTCTCATTCTTTGCTGGCTTCATCCTACACATTTTTGTATTTGTGTCTCTTACCTGTCGTTTTTTCCGTTGCATCCGGTTTGAAATCACAACGATTCTAAAGAAGTTTTCACTTCAAAAACTTAGTTAATTAGTAAGATCGAGGATGTAACTAATTAATACACAATTTCCTGTATAGGACGCTCTTTATTCACCGACCTAGAACACAAGTTGAAGGGAGCCTCTAAATCCAAAACAATAATTGCATCTGGCCTGTCAGTCTGATGCCATTTACAATAATATAACTTACACTAATATAAATATATAACACTTTTTATTTTGCTAAAAGCGGCCCGCTCCGGCTCCGCTCGGGTCTTTAACAAAAATTTCAATGATATTTGACGTTGTTTTATTTTTTGAAATAAAAGAACACTTATTCCGGCATAACTATAATAGTTTATATGCTGTCGCGACACTTTTTGTAAATAATAATGTGTTCTACAAAGTCGTAGTACTTTTTTTAATCTATCATCAATAGTTTTCGCAGGGCACGCGATGTAAAGAATATTTTAGGTATTTTTTTACACCTTGGGTTACGTTATTGGAGTCTTAGTAAGGATCCCTAATTTTTTCAAAAAAGATTATAGCCTATGCCACTCGGGAATAGTGTAGCTTCCAAACAGTGAAAGAATTTTTCAAATTGGTTCAGTAGTTTCGGAGCCTATTCAATATAAACAAACAAAGAAATCTTTCCTCTTTATAATTGTAGTATAGATTAACGGCTGAATACACAGTTGCCAGACACTTTGACACGTGAGATCTTTTGTGTCTTTCACGCGTCTTCCACGCTTCATATCCGAACACCGCCCGAATTAGTTCTGTTACAGTGTTATAATCAGCATCATGATATGATATGATGAGAGGACGACGACAGGATGATTGGTGATCATCATCAACAATTGAAGTCGTCGTGGCCTAAAGGATAAGACGTCCGGTGCATTTGTATCGAGCGATGCACTGGTGTTCGAATCTCGCTGGCGGGTACCAATTTTTCTAATGAAATACATACTCAACAAATGTTCACGATTGACTTCCACGGTGAAGGAATAACATCGTGCAATAAAAATCAAACCCGCAAAATTATCATTTGCGTAATTACTGGTGGTAGGACCTCTTGTGAGTCCGCACGGGTAGGTACCACCGCCCCGCTTATTTCTGCCGTGAAGCAGTAATGCGTTTCGGTTTGAAGGGTGGGACAGCCGTTGTGACTATACTGAGACCTTAGAACTATATCTCAAGGTGTGTGGCGCATTTACGTTGTAGATGTCTATGGGCTCCAGTAACCACTTAACACCAGGTGGGCTGTGAGCTCGTCCACACATCTAAGCAATAAAAATAAAAAAAAAAAACATCTCCTAAAATGAAGTCTATAGTAATTGTTTACATATCCATTTCCTTTGCTATAAATTCACACTTGCCGATACATATTGTGTTCTAGACTGGCTTGGTGGTGTAGTAGCGCCACTGACTGTTGTGCCAAGGGTCGTGGGTTTGATTCCCACATCGGGCAAAAATTCGTGTGATGAACAAGTTTGTTAGCTTTTCGTCTGGGTGTTTATTATCTATATATGTATATATATTTTTTTTTTTCATTGCCTGATGGTGAATGGTTACCGTCGCCCATGAACATCAGCAATGACAGGGGCAGAGCCAAGCCACTGCCTACTGTTAAAATATTTATACGTATGTCAGTATGTTCATCAGTGTCTGGTATCCATAACACAGGGAAGCCTAATTTAGGGCTGGATGACCATGCGTGATTTGTTCCCCAGTTATTCCCAGTTATAATTTGGCCGTGCACTTTCTACAGATTGCATTGTCAAACAGGTTCATTATATATGAACGATCTCTAAGATTCCAATGGTTCAGGGTGACAAAGACATGTCTGTATTAGTTTAACTCGGGAACTCATTGATTTTGTTAGTACTATACTTACTGGTGGTAGGACCTCTTATGAGTCCGCACGGGTAGGTACCACCGTCTTGCCTATTTCTACCGTGAAGCAGTAATGCGTTTCGATTTGACGGGTGGGGCAGCCGTTGCAACTATACTGAGACCTTAGAACTCATATCTCAAGGTGGGTGGTGCATTTACGTTGTAGATGTCTATGGGCTCCAGTAACCACTTAACACCAGGTGGGCTGTGAGCTCGTCCACCCATAAAAGCAATAAAAAAAAACTATTTTACGTTCAGAAAATTATCGGAAAGCGATATCGTATCGTGTAAATAGACGCAAAAAAAAACACCATCGATACATGTATAGTAATTTGTGTTCGCGTATCGCTTCGATCGAATGTACTTAAAATCGTTTTGCGATAAAAGCGATACATAATAAACCCTATGTACATATATAACATCACTCATATACAGATCGAGATGAGTTTTGATATGTTTTTATCTTTAGTTTAAGAAGCCATGTTTTTTTCTCATTAACGTTGCGCTGACAACTAGGAACCCAAAGAAAATTAAGTCTCAATTGTTATTAAAGTATATTATATACATTAATACGTGAAGCAAAAACTTTGTATCCCTTTTTACGAAAATTGCGCGGACGGAGGAGTATGAAATTTTTCACACTGATAGAAAATATAGAGAAGAAGTGCACAATGCTAATATCTTTTTAAAATAATGCATAAAAGATACATTAAATCAATAAAGAAAACATTACACACTCTACATACCATGTATTTGACGCACACACGCATGCGTACTATTTATTGTCAAACTTTTGTTCTTGACGTCTGTTGTCAAATTGAGAATAGATTAAATATTGTTTGTCTTTGTTAATATTTTTATAGTGTAGTCTTGGCGAAATTTGTGATTATAGAAGTATAAAATACAATCATAATAGTGTACAAACTTACAATTCCAATTAATTATAGTCGCATTTCGACTACTGCGAGACCTCTAGTTTACCTTAATACGTGAAGCAAAAACTTTTTACCTTTTTATATTAATATTGTTTGAATATTATTTGTCTATAGCGTAGCCTGTGCGAAATCTATGATTATAGAAGTATAGTCTTTGACAATAGAACCATAATAATGCTCAAATATCTAATTTAACATAATTATGGTTGTATTTCGATCACTGGGCGCCTACTAGTTAAAATAATTCAATTAATTTATAAAATTACTACGACAGACAGATCGTAATATTTCTAAAACTAAGAAATTGCTCTGGAACACTTAAGGAATAATATCCTATATTTAATATTTTGCATTATTCATAAATAAGTGAACACAATTATTATTTTCAGCGCTGCTTTTTCAATCCATTTTCTTTTTAATACGCCTTTATTAGCTTCAGACGTGTGTATCTTTTTTTCGTTTGGTAGTGATGGATTTATGAGTTTATAGCCAATTACAAAAAAAAAAAAAACTTATACTACAAAGAGGATTAGTATCTAATTCACGATTTGGCCCAGACGCGTGCGTTACAAAGAGAATCTCTAAATCTCTCCATCAAAGCCGTTTCGGGAACACGCCGCTGCTGCGTTTAATGACTAATTTAAACGTTGATTTAATTAATTTGAAGTTTTACGATCGCTTAGATTGACACTTAATGCGGATGTTGGATGTCCATCTTGAATATATTTCATACTAGCAGCCCGCTCCGGCTCCGGTCGGGTAATTAACAAAAAATTCATCGATATTTGATGTTGTTTTATTTTTTAAAATAAAAGAACACTTATTGTGGCATATCTATAATAGTTAGACATATACTGTCGCGACATTTTTTGTAAATATTAAGGTGTTCTACAAAGTCATAGTACATTGTTTTACTCTATCATCAATAGTTTTCGCAGGGCACGCGATGTAAAGAATACTTTAGGTATTTTTTTTACACGTTGGGTTACATTATTGGAATTTTTGTAAGGATCCGTAATTTTTTTCATATCGGTTCAGTAGTTTCGGAGGCTATTCAATACTAACAAACAAACAAATTTTTCCTCTTTATAATATTAGCATAGATTATCTTGCCTTGTAAGAGATGAGTAAACATTTTTGAAACTCCAAGGCTAAAAATATATCTGTTAAAAAAAGGCTCTTTGAATAGATTTCAATTATGTGCTATCTATATTTGGCTCTTTTGATTGACAAGGTTGCCGAACTAAACAATAAAAAAAATATGTTTTTTCGTTTCTTCTACTGATTAATATATTAGATATTACAATACAAGAGAATATCAAATATTATACCTATAGATAATATAAAAACAAGATACATCTATTAAAATTATTGAAATGTCATAGGTTATTTTTTTCTCTCTTACCTATGCTGATTCAAATTTTTATGTTAAGTGATCGTCTTCAAGTCGGTTAAAATTGTTTCTAAAGATTCCATCACATAATAATAATAATAATGTTTTTATTGCAAGTAACCATGACTCATACAAATTGTTAGTAAGACTTACACCTATGTTAGTAGTTATATTTACATCACAATGAATTACTGTCGTAACATCCCATGGGAGATGGCGCCACAGCGACCCATGTATACACAGTCCAGCCTGCTTGCGATCATGCTCAGGATACTGTTGGAGCTGGCCCTCACTCTGCTTACCAGAGATGCACACCTCTTACGCATGGTAGCGTAAAAACAATCTATGTGCGCGTCTGCAAACATCCCTGATGCACTACAAAAGCGGGGCAGCACCACCAGCACCCTAAACGCGTTATTATATTGAACACGGAGAGCGTTGTACGATCTTTGAGTATATTCAGCCCGCAAGCTGCACGTGTAAAAGTTAGTACAGTAGGCCCTAAAGAGATAATTAGTATAGATGCCAGTCATGCTATTTTAAGTGTTTTAAAATAACACGTTATTTTTTATTAACGTTAAAAGCATTTTAGGAATTGTCACCCGATTTACAATTATTTTAGATTTAAGATTTCACTTACACTTACAGTTCTATTTTAGTTAGGAATCGTGTCGCTGTCCGGTGGCGGCCAAGAATAGAGAAATCGTACAATGCGTACAGTATACGGTACTCTTATGACAATTGGCACTGAAGAATGTTTTTCTTATTACGTCAGATGATTAGAAGAAACTGTGTCTCGCTTCTTCTCTCTTACTCTCTCTCTCTCTTTCTCTGTTTCTCTTCCTGTTAAGTCTATACCCATAGATAGCGCAAGATGTTTGTCAACCCCGTCTTGAAATCTGCAGTCGTAGTCTGAATTACTGGTGGTAGGACCTCTTGTGAGTCCGCACGGGTAGGTACCACCACCCTGCCTATTTCTACCGTGAAGCAGTAATGCGTTTCGGCTTGAAGGGTGGGGTAGCCGTTGTAACTATATTGAGAACTTAGAACTTATATCTCAAGGTAGGTGGCGCATTTACGTTGTAGATGTCTATGGGCTCCAGTAACCACTTAACACCAGGTGGGCTGTGAGCTCGTCCAACCATCTAAGCAATAAAAAAAAAATTGAATTAAACTTTTATGCCCAGTAGTGAGCTGCATTCAATTTTACCACCACCGCGACCAGCTACGACCGGTTGTGTGGATTTTCGTACCGAGGCGGAAGATTGTTTCGATTTTCAACAGAAAGTTATTGACATCTGTCAATACAGTATAAGCTTAGATCTTAAAGCGTCTCAAAGCGTGTTTTTTTTTTTTTTTTATTGCCCTTGTAGGCAGGCGAGCATACGGCCCACCTGATGGTCAGTGGTTACCGTCGCCCATGGACTTCAGCAATGCCAGGGGCAGAGCCAAGCCGCTGCCTACCGCTTAATACTCTCCACAAGCCTCGTTTGAAGAAGGACATGTCATAGCATAGTGTCTCAAAACGTTGAGCGTATTGCCATGTTTATGTCACGGCCTCGAGTGACAAGAAAATTCCGTGAACCCGACCTCAAAATTCCATTTACGCAACAAGTATTATTGAACCATTTTAACGCTAAATACAAATGTAGGAAGTGGAAAATAAACAATGTATTTATTTTTATATAACTACCTTGTAAACTCGAAATAAAAACATCATTGACCTAAATTTTCGTGGGAATTACATAAACTTCACGTTCCACTAAAAGATATAATATTCAAGCTAACGTAAGTCGGTCGTCTTGACAGATTATAGTAAATACGTTTTCCAGGATACAATGAAATTGATGTAAGTTTTTTCAAAGCTAAAATGTTTTAAAAATGGAGTAGTTGTGAATGTATTTTTGTTTTAATTTAATCTTTATTTTAATTGAATTTTTGGCGGACAAGCAGTTTTTACTGGTGGTAGGACCTCTTGTGAGTCCGCGCGGGTGGGTACCAACACCCTGCCTGTTTCTGCCGTGACTTGAGACCTTAGAACTTGTATCTCAAGATGGGTGGCGCATTTACGTTGTGGATGTCTATAGGCTCCAGTAACCACTTAACACCAGGTGGGCTGTGAGCTCGACCACGCATCTAAGCAATAAAAAAAATGCTGTTTCTCAGATAGTGGTAATTAAAATTGGTTAACCACACATTAATGAACGCAATACACTAATAGAGACATTAGACCGTCCCATTAAATTGTTTTAATGGAGTGATAGCTTAGACCGCTCACATGGTAGATTCGAAATAACAGTTTTTACTTTATTACACTAACTGATTTGTACTTACATGGGCAGAGTTAACGACCGAATAACTCTCTGACCAGTTTACTTACCACACAATAATATATATAATTGCTTAAATGGATGGACGAATTCACGACCCGCCTGGTGTTAAATGATTACTGAAGCCCATAGACATCTATAAAGTAAATGCCGCCACTCACCTTGAGATATGAGTTCTAAGGTCTCAGTATAGTTACAACGGTTGCCCCACCCTTCAAACCGAAACGCATTACTGTTTCACGGCAGAAATAGGCAGGGTGATGGTACCTACCCGTGCGGACTCACAAAACGTCCTACCTAGTAATTACGAAAATTATAATTTTGCGGGTTTGATTTTTATTATACCATTTTATTCTTTCACCTTCCTCTACCTTCATAGTGTATTCTTGAAAGTGGAACGAATTGTTACTACCCGGTAGAAAAAAGTCGGACGCCGGTACATAGCCGTGACACACAAAAAGCGTTTTAAAAACAATGTTAACAAAATAAACCGCCAAGCTACGCGATAACATATCTTTTCGAACATTGAATGTAACACATACCTTAAATCATACGTCAATACCGGCCGACTCTTTAAATAGGCAAAGTTGTTAAAACCTAGAACTAGTATAAATATCTTTTGTTTTTCATTTCATTTTCCTGTGACGTGTTCTCGTGAGAGTTGTTTTGAAAATAACCCCACACGAGGAATTGTATTTATTATTAGTAGTTTGATAAAATAAATGCATTTGTTATTTCCATGGTTAAACATCTTTACCCCACACGCACGCATTATAATGGCCATATCAAGAACGATATATTATAAGATATAGGCAAAAAAGTTACAATAAGTATTATGTTTTAATTCATAAACCATAAAGAAAGAAATACACATAAGCTTTCTGAATAATTGGTTCACAAACGTTGAGAAACTAAACTTCTATAACAGTTTTCTTTATTATCAACATACAATAAAATGCATTCGTTTTCTCTCATAACCTCATCAATATAATTAGTTCACTGTGGGACGCCAATCTATATATTAATACGTGAAGCAAAAACTTTGTATCCCTTTTTACGAAAATTGCGCGAACGGAAGAGTATGAAATTTTCCACACTTATAGAGAATATAGAGAAGAAGTGCACAATGCTAATTTTTTTTTTTTAAAGAATGCTTATAAGATACATTAAATCAATAAAGAAAACATTACACACACTACATACCAGGTATTTGACGCACACACGCATGCATACTATTTATTGTCAAACTTTTGTTCTTGACGTCTGTTGTCAAATTGAGAATACATTAAATATTGTTTGTCTTTGTTAATATTTTTTATAGTGTAGTCTTGGCGAAATTTGTGATTATAGAAGTATAAAATACAATCATAAAAGTGTACAAACTTACAATTCCAATTAATTATATTCGAATTTCGACTTCTGCGGGACCACTAGTAATATCAATTGGACATGACGCGCTGAACATATTTTGAACTTTGTTTGTTCGTCATTAGTTATCCTAATATTACGTATTTTTGCTGAAAATTAGATATAATGGTGTTAGGACTCATTATAATAGGTTTTTCCATTTTGAAGTGTATGAACGCAATTGATTAATTTTAATTTCATTAGTCTTCATGTTACTTTATGTGTTTGGAGCTTGATTCACTCTTAAAATGTTTTAAAAAAGTCAAAAAACATATTATATATATTTTTATTTTTTGGCTACAAAAACTCAGCAAGCAAAACCTGAAACTGAATATAGTCTATTTCCAGTACCCAAGGCAGTCTGTATCAACAATGCCAACATTAGAAGTTGACATAGTGATTTTCTTAAGTTTTTTTTTGCCAAAGAACAGCGTATGTGAAATTCTCAAGATAATCTTTTGTGAAGACAGTGTGTTAAGTGTTTTGCGCCAACAAAGGGATTCCTGATTGATACGCGATTATCGCCTTTAATTGTTCGCACGAAGCACAAACCCGAATCTGACAACCAACAACACATTAGTACCTATATAATAGTAAGTCCGACATCTTAGATCAGTAATGTAGACCTATTATAGTTCTGGCCGTGCCGATTTAAGTAATTTAGAAAACCTTCCGTAAATTTTGTGTGATAATAATTATAATAATCGTTTTTACCATCGCACCACCTGCCACCGGAGTAGAGTTCATCCATACTACCTGGAGCCACTGCGTTCATCCACAGTGCGTTTCCAGAGATTTTTTTGTCACGTACCATCCGGCTTTGGAATGAGCTCCCCTCCACGGTGTTTCCTGAGCGCTATGACATATCCTTCTTCAAACGAGGCTTGTGGAGAGTACTTAACGGTAGGCAGCGGTTTGCCCTCGAATCCGGTGTCAGAGTTTCAATATTTGTGATTTAAAGCTTAGCTTTAATTCTGATATCCATTTACTCTGCTACTCAACTGGTCTCCAGATCAGTTAGTATTACACTAGATGCATTTGTCAAAGTGCGCCCAAAGTGTCATCAGTGATAATTTGTGCACAATGTTATTTTTGAAGTGAAACTTCTTTAGAATCGTTGTGATTTCAAACTCGATGAAACGAAAAAAGAAGTCCATAGAGACACAAACACGTAAATGTATAGGATTCAGCCGGCGAGAGAATGAGATAGAACACATTAGACGTTCTCGGTCTCCTCTTTGTGCGACTCTTCGTAGCATCCCCACTATCGTCTACTAAACATTGTCCATATGTATGCTTCTGTGGGATTGCCAGTATATCTATATCTTATTTATAAGTGTCACTTCTACTGTGTGTGACTTGCACACACACACACTTTTTTTTTTGTTTATTAATTTAATATCACCCGTCACTGAAATGAGCACTTGATATAATTCAGTTGATAAGCGAACCGGAGCAGCGACGGCTGATGAATTATGAGTTTAACCGTGCGTCCGTGATAAATGTATTATAAATTGTACATGAGAGATGATCGTTTTTTTCCTATTGCATAGACAGGAAAGAACGGCTTGTAATCTGGGGTATATGGTTATCATACACATCACAACGAACCCACCCCTCCTGGCTGAGCCTTTGCTCGCCCACCTGTCCTGCTGTCCTGGTGAATATTTCAATCATAAAAAAAAACAACAATAAATTGGACAATGATGACGGCTGCCGGATCCTTCAAATCGGAATGCTTCGTCGTAGAGATGCAGTTGTACTTTTTATTTATTTATTGCTTAGATAGGTGGACGAGCTAACGGCCCACCTGGCGTCAAGTGGTTACCGGAACCCATAGACATCTACAACGTAAATACGCCACCCACCTTGATATATAAGTTCTAAGATCTCAGTATAGTTACAACGGCTGCCCCACCCTTCAAACCGAAACGCATTACTGCTTCACGGCAGAAATAGGCAGGGCGGTGGTATTCCTTCATCGTGGACCAGTGCTGTGCTTGCGAGGCTCACAAGATGCCACTATTACGCAATGCCCCATTGGATTTTCGTTACACCACTATTATCGTCATCTAGGAAGTCATTCGTGAATATATGCTTCATTGAAAAAGAATTAGTAGTTGCCTGAGGTATTTAAACATCTTAGGCTTCTGTGATTTCAAGGTAGGCTGTTACAATACCCAGAGGACTGGTGGTCGTGGCGCCGACGACCGCCAGTCCGGCGTCCCGAGGGGAGGGTGATGGGAGAGATGTGCTCCGCACTAAACGCTTCACTTTCCCCCCTTTGCCTTTTCATGAGTTCTGTCTCATGCGAGGTTTGGATGCTGGTTGTTGAGCGACATGAGGTTTAAGTCGGATCAACTCCGACATGCCCCACCCTCCATCCCCAGTGGAGGGCGGGAATCCGGCGATTTCCTCATGACCAAAAAAAAAAGGCTGTTACAAAAAATTATATGAAATTTCCTATCGAATGGAGTACAGAGAGTGAGTTTATTCTGTAATAGCACGCTTTGGACTAATAAACTATTCTGATTTTATTTTGATTAAGTAACTATTATAGGCGGGTTAATATAGTGCTAATATCAACACTTCTGAGATGTTTCTGAAAATAACTATTTACACGTTGCTAGACGAGTGGCATTAGAGAACTGGCCGAACTTCCTACGAGGTCCCCACATCTAAGGGGACGCGCGGTGTATGTGGGACTTGAGGATCTGCTGATGTTGGGAGTAGACAGCGGGCCCAAGGAGTTTTAGTAGCCTAATGGGCTACTCCAACTACGTACGGCTTAGTAGATGAGCTTACGGAACTTAACCTGAGAGAATTTTCTAGCACCGGCTCAAACAAAAGCAGTGCTTTACCTTGTCTACCACAGGACCAGAATCGCTAGCCAATGAGAAGATCTGATAGAATGATTTTAGGGCGCCGGCGGCTTTGAGTTGCCCCATTGTCTGAGTTAGGTATATAATTAGAAGACAAAGATAGTTCTTAATACCACCTTCAAAACACTCGGTCATTACGGATCCTCCTAATCCATTAACGGTGCTTTTAGATACCACCAGCACCGGTCACCGTCCTCGTCGAACCCGTCGCTTGCGACGAAGGGCTCGACGAGCGAATTAACCCATAGACACAGCCCACTGAGTTTCTCGCCGGATCTTCTCAGTGGGTCGCGTTTCCGATCCGGCGGCAGATTCTGCGAAGCACTGCTCTCGCTAGGGCCTGTGTTAGCAGCACTCCGGTTTGAGCTCCGTAAGCTCACCTACATGCTAGGGCGAGACTGAAATAGCCTCTCAAGGCTATCAGCATAGGTAGGAATTAAATAACCGCCAACGTACAGCAAAAGCCATATCACAACAAATGGACCCATTAACACTAAAACGTGGCCCGGATTCGATAGACCTAAACACAATGTACATCTTATTTATTTCGGTATTTTTTGTTCCAGATTAAAACAAAACATCGTAAAACCGCACGGCGCTTCAAAAAACCCATTCGAAAGTTACTCAATTAAAGCTTTCACATGTGCGAGAATAATCCTGTCAGCGAGAAGATGACGAATATCACTCCGGAGACGAGGATCATGATGATCAGGTCGCCGGATGGAAGGAACCGGTACATGCGTCAGGTCGGTATGAAAATTCCCTATTGGTCTAGACAGGACAGAGCCTTGACCTTTTTCAATATGAGAGCTAAGTCAACCAGTATGTTTATTGGTTAAAAATCGATAATTGTCTTCTTCAACCCTTGTCCACCCAAAGCCGAGTGCAGGACTTTTCAAAAGCACCCCATTCTTTTCGGTCTCTTGCCTTTTGCGTCCAGTCCCTACCAACCACTTTGACCAGATCGTCAGGCCAAATCGAGAATTGATTTTAAATATCTAAATAACAACTTAGGTTATAAAATCTAAAAAACATAGTCAAACAGTAGCCACACTAACAATTAATTACATCTTTTATTATTATTTTGATACTGGTCACGATCTTATGGGTGGAGTTATAAAATTATTGTTTTGTTAGGACTTTTTAGCGGGAACCCGAGAAGTGAAGTTGTGTGGCTTGTTTTATTTTGTTTATTTAGTGTTTCTTCAGGTTTTAATGTGTAATAACGGTGGTTTATTAACTGTTTAATATCAGTGAAATTGCACAAATGTGAAAAAACGAAACATAGCCGCTGGACGTAGCTTCTCGAGATCCTCCAAAAAGCCCACTGAAAAAGTCTCAATTAATCAATCACCATTTTACTGAGATTATATTTCATTCTATATCATCTCATCTCATTTCATTAAATTTCATCTCAGTTGATTAATGTCTCAAATTAATAACATTTATTTCATTTTACTCCATATTATCATTTTTCATAAAACTAAGAGTATAAATTAAAATAAGACTTGACCTAAAGGTCTTAGTTACCAGTTCATAAAATCCCTAAAAAAAAAGTTGTTTCGTCATTGGTTCTTGATGCAAATTTTCAAGATAATCGGACGTCTTGAGGTCGATGAAAATGACGTTCAAAGATCACAAGATTGCGTTACATGCAAACAAACATACAAAAGAGTAATAAATAGGTTTTAAAAATACCTAGTCAGCGTAAGTTAGCCCCAGAACCGGCCTGGTATATAGTGGTGCTCCATCTTCTAATTGTCCCAACCTTGAAACCGGAACACCATATTGTTTTTCGGCAGAATTAGCCCTGTACGAATGGCGAGATCGCAACACTTGCAGATGTACCACGATCTCACTGTCGTACAGACGAAACACGTTACAACGCTCAATCCATTCGGGAAACAGTATCGAGATCTAAGAATCAATTGGGGATCAGTTTACATCACATGCATCTTCATTAAGCTAATAGAGGAATCTTAGGGCCTTAATTGAGGATCGAATGAGTTCTAGAACTTTCGCGGAAGCAATCTTCGCGACAAAACTGCTTAAGGCAGCAACCTAGGATATTTTTTCGATCATAACATAACGTTTACACGATACAATATCTCGATACAAAAATGATTTACTAATAAGATAGAAGACTAATAAGGTAGATAGAAGAAGAAAACATAAAACTGCAGAAAAAAAAACTGATATTGTTTTACGAAAAGATCATTCAGTTATATCATACTATATGTCGGAGACGGTCATTAGTTTGGTACGATCTTTTTTTATCCTACCTATGCTGATAGCCTTTAGAGGCTATTTCAGCCTAGCGAGTCGGTGAGCTCACGGGGCTCAAAGTGGAAGTGTTGCTAGCACTGGCCCTAGAAAGAGCAGTCATCATCATCAGCCTATAGCAGTCCACTGCTGGACATAGGCCTCTCCAATTGTTCGCCACTGAGCACGATCCTCGGTTTCTCTCAGAAAGAGCAGTGCTTTGCAGAATCTACGACCGGATCGGAAATGCGACCTACTAAGAAGATCCGGCGAAAAACGATAGAATCCGAAATGGCAGAACCGATTTCAAGGCATTTTTTGAGACGTGAGTCCGTAAAGTTTGGCAGCGAACGTGTCAATGTCTAATTAAAGATCTAATCTAAATCTAAACGAACCTGGCTTGACTAGTCTGCCATTAGAATTAAGCCTCGGGGCTTTAGAAACAAAAATTGGCTTCAATTTGAAACGTCGCTTAGCTGAAGTAGATAGAGAATGATCTTACTTATGAGTCTGAAATGTATCACCGAGCCAACATGTTTGGGGGACTAAATTTTGTCTTATAAATGCTTAAATGGGTAGACGAGCTCATAGCCCACCTGGTGTTACAGTTACTGGAGCCCATAGAAATCTACAACGTAAATGTGCCACCCACCTTGAGTTAAAGTTCTAAGATCTCAGTATAGTTACACTAGCTGCCCCACCCGTCAAACCGAAACTCATTACTGCTTCACGGCAGAAATAGGCAGGGTGGTGGTACCTAGCCTTGCGGACTCACAAGAGGTCCTACCACCAGTAATAGATAAGTTCGTTATCTAAATTATACTCGTATCGAGTGTCGTGACTAAGTTCAGATCTCACGAGCAGGTACCAATTTCTTTAAGGAAATAGGCGCCTATGACGTGTATATGAACTGCTTCACTGTGAAGGTGCAACATTGCGTGATAAAAATGAAAGTCGATGAATTTATAGATTGGCGTAGTTACTATTGGTAGGGATTTCTGTGGTCATATTTTCAATGGCAAACCTTCGATGTTCGTCTTCTAAGTCAACACTAAAGATTCTTCAGTGGGTTTTATTGCTTACGTATCCGTTAATTCATGTTGAAAATACGGCATTTTGTAACTGCACGAAATCAAAATATAGGCCTAATGATATAAGACGTATAACAGTTCTGTCGCTATTAGATCGATCAATGTTCCGAGCGCTGTAGTCTGAATGGACTGATAGTGATGTGACAAGTATTAAAATTAAATATTAAGTCACGTTATTTGAAGACATGAGTGGATGAGTTTTAAGCTATTGCATAGCTTTTATCGCGGGCCTTGAGCGCAGCGACCGAATCATGAAATTCCGTAACGAAAAAAACCTAATACCCCTCACTCCGCCAAACATGTAGCTCGCGTTCAAGACATTTACACGTTGCGCTTGTGTAGTGTTTGCGAAAAAGCGCGTGGCGTGACGTCACACTGCATGCGCATCATGAAAAGTGTGCCCATCTCTCTCTCTCGCGCGGTCTAGCTTATGAGTGTGAAGGTGACAGTTAGGGTTTTGCTTTTATTAATGTTTAATATAGCGTGGTCTTGTTTTATTATTATTATTTTAATATCAACTTATCATTGTCTAATTATAATTGCATAAGTTGATAAAAAATGGTATGCAATAGCTTTACCGCGGCAGTTCCCGAGTGCCACACGTTTGTTTTTTTTTAGTTTTTACATTGAATGTAGGTGTTATGTCATTTTAAACTATATTAGACCTTAAAACTCTGGGCTTAAAAGCTATTTTTAGAAATTGCATGTGATGAGGGCGTTGTCTATGAAGAAAAAATATTACCACGTTGAATGAAAGTGACATGGGCACTTAAGTATTCTCTAATTTTAAAAGATTCCAAACAATAATATCCTCCATATTGGTAAAGAAATGAAAATACTATAATTTCAATAAATAACAAAAATAACAGCCACCAACGCATAATATCTCAAAAATAAGTAACAAAAGCTTGCTGCCCGTTTTCTCAAAATTAACAAATTGTATCATGTCCCCTTCATCCACTCATGTCTTTATTTAACAAACCCATAGGAATATGAGCGAAGAGAACGAAGTAATAGTATATGGTAGAGTGGTATGAAAGGAAAAGATATGTTGCGCCGACCCCAGGTGACTGGGACAAGGACAGGAGAATGATGATAGGAATATAAATTTGGGTAGTTACTAGTGGTAGGACGGGTTGTAACTATTGTGTGATCCCGAGTAGTAAACTACCACGACTCTGCCTGTTTCTACTGACGTCATGTGTTCCAGCTAGAAGGGTGGATTATTCGCGTAACTACTGGGGTTACAGAGGCTGCGAAAGTCACTTAAAACCAGATGAACCGGGAGCTCTTTCATCAATTAGGTCCAGAAAAATGCCTGCACATTGGCCAGCGAGACTGGTCAAGGATCAATAGTGGCGGTAGCAGGAATCGTTTACCTTAAGAAATGAGGCCAAACCATACCGTTTTTTTTTTCCTACTTATGCTGCTAACCTATATAGTTATGTCAGCGTAACCAGGCGAGTAGGTGAGCTCACTAAGCTCTGACCAGAGGACGTTGCTAACACTAGCCCTAGCAAGAGAGTGCTTCGCAGAATCTACCACCGGATCGGATAAGCGACCCACTGAGAAGTTTTGGCGAGAAACTCAGTAGGGTTACGAGGATTGAAATCCTCTTGCAGTAAAGTCCTTAAAAGCTTAAAATATAAAACCAACGTAATGATCGAACTTAATCTGCTCCCGCCCAGATATCACCATTCAGCCTATTTCGTTTTAACAATAACACATCTCGAACATTAAATATGAATAAAAAAGTTTTTATCGATATCGATAAATTAATTACGTTACGAACACTCGTCGTTCACGCGGACGGAACTAAAAATATATATAAATTAGTACGCCCAGCACCCAATAGCAGTACAGGTAGTGTTGCAATCGTGATTTATCGATTTTCCCAATTGATTCGTGAAATTTATTCGGAGATAGTTATTAGTGAAATAAACGTATTAATTTATGACTTTGATCCGATTTCGTATGATTTGATTAACGGTCGGACATTAATATGTCCATTGTGAATCGCAACGAATGATCATGATTGATAATCGATTTTATATTTAATGTGAACGTTTGTGGGTGTTCCATTTTTTTTCTACTTCTCGATCTGTGTGTGTCGTTTATATTAATCGACAGTCATTACTTAACTTATTTTTAACTAGCGACCCGCCCTCGCTTCGCTTCGGAAACTGTAATTTAGTATTGATTTCTCCACTATTTAATGGATGTTATTATACATATAAACCTTCCTCTTCAATCACTCTATCTATTAAAAAAAATACGCATCAAAATCCGTTGGATCGGTCTTTAGTTTTAAAGATTAAAGCATACATAGGGATATAGGGACAGAGAAAGCGACTTTGTTTTATAATATGTAGTGATAGTACATAAGGTTAAGCAATTAACTAACACATCTGATATTAAGTTGTAACCGAAGCCTATAGAATTCACAACGTGAATGCCGACGATGTAAGCTCGAAGACTCAAGTGTAACTGCTTAAAGGCAATCATACCTGATCCTGTAGACAGAATGGTAAATAGTCGACGTCCAAAACACGCCATTACGGATCTTCCCGATCCATTAACGATGCTTTTAGGTACCACAAGCACCGGTCACCGTCCAGCGAATTAACCCACAGACACAGCCCACTGAGTTTCTCGCCGGATCTTCTCTCGATCGACTCTTCAAGGTCTATGGGCTCCAGTTACCACTTAACACCAGATAGGCTGTGAGATCGTCCACCTATCTAAGCAATAAAAATAAATAAAACGAAGATGCGACACAAAAATCGAAACAAAACTACATACCAAGTATATTTTTACAACGATACCGCGTTCCGACCGGGAATCGAACCCGGAAATGGTGATTAGGGTCACCAGACAGACACGGTCAAATTTCTTTAAAATAAATGGTCGATATTACGATTGCATTAAAATGACTTTATTTTGTTTTATGTTGCACATGTAGTTGGCCCATCTAGTATTAAGTAGATAACGGAGTCGGCGAACACAATTTATCGGTGTCAGGAACTGGAAGGAGAAAGCCCTGAATAGAGCAGTCTCGAGAGACAATGGACCAGGCTAACGCCCTAGGCTGTAAGGCCTAAGATGACGATGAACAGAATTTTCATGGGATATCCTCACCCTGAAACCTTTATTTGTCTTATACGTTTGTCCCACTCATCGAATAAGGAGTTTTTTCTCATATTACTAAAAAATATACAAAAGCTTAGGTTATCAAAATTCAATTACTTTTTTCAACATCTCATACCTTTTCCGGTATTTCTATTTGGCCATCCTCCTCGTAAATTTGGACTCGCACGAAAACTAGAATGACAATTTGACTGCGTCCTTATACATTTTTTTTTGTATGTAATAATGTCAGAAACACATAAGCCAAATTTTCATTCTGACATAATTCCAGACACCATTAAATGACCTGAAAACCTTTAAGGCTGCTCGTAATCGAAAACCGAATTACCTTTTCAAAACGAAAAAAACGTGTAGCACTCGGGAACTGCTGCGGTAAAGCTATTGCATAGCATTTTTTATCAACTTATGCAATTATAATTAGACAATAATAATTTAATATTAAAACAAGACCACGCTATATTAAACATTAATAAAAGCAAAACCTTAACTGTCCCCTTCACACTCATAAGCTAGACCGCGCGAGAGAGAGATGGGCAGACTTTTCATGATGCGCATGCAGTGTGACGTCACGCCACGCGCTTATTCACAAACACTACACAAGCGCAACGTGTGAATGTGTTGAACGCGAGCTACATGGTAGGCGGAGTGAGGAGTGTTAGGTTTTTTTCGTTACGGAATTTCATGATTCGGTCGCCGCGCTCAAGGCCCGTGATAAAAGCTATGCAATAAATAGCTTAAAAATCTTTCATCCCTCCAGCAAAACATTAACGCATTTCCGTTGCCTTATCTAATCGCAACCACTATGCGACACCCCAAAAACATCGATAACAATATCGATAAACGGATGTTGCATTCGTCACATCCCTAATAGTTAAATCCGAAGGCACTGCGATAGATTGTACCGAACGGAGGTCGACGGCCGACACACTGCCATACATACAGGTCCCTAACTAACCGACCGATATCTTCAAACGAAACTGACCCTATTTATATAAAGCCTAAAGACTAAAATTGCATCTTGGATTAAAATCCTAACTCATGGAACTGTAATCTTAATGTAAAACAATCATTATTTTTATGAGCATAACCATTATTATTGCTTATAAATTAAGCTTGTATCAAAACTATTCATAACATGACAGATGAAGTGTGAATTTTTGCTTCTGTCAGTGACTTTCACGAAATCAAAATTTTGCAGATATCCATCAGTAAGCTGATTACAAAGTGTGATTTAATCATGTCTAAATTATTAATTCTTAAAGCACTCGTAGTCAAATCGAAATAATAATCAAATATTTATTTAATTAAATATTATTTAAAGAGGTCCAACATATACATACCTTAATTAGACTAATGGGTAAGTGACAATAATAACAGAATGACTGATTCGGTGGCGTAGTTAATACTCCTGCCCCATTGGTGGGGCCAATTGTGGGACTGGTGCGTTCGATTTCTACATTTAATATAATAATATTATATGTATTTTTTTATATATTTTTTGGAACGAAGTTCCTTATGGGACGATGTTGAGGGGTACTCTAACCGGGAAAAAACGTCCGTAACGTAAGATTTTTTAATTTCATAGACGGGTAGATGAGCTCACGGCCCGCCTGGTGTTAAGTGGTTATCGGAGCCCGTAGAATGATGTAAATAATGTAAATACCGCCCACCCACTGGGACATTACTTCTAAGGTCACAGTTTTTACAGTACAACGGCTGCCCCATCCTTAAAACTGTTTTACGGAGGATAGGTCGAACTCCAACTCATTACAGGGTTAGTTAGTCAGCATAACGTCAGCATACTGTCAGCATAAGGTCAGCATAAAGTCAGCATAACGAAATCAAATTTGTTTTCTCTCAGATCCTGGCGGCTCTTGCTGTGTCCCTTGGGCCGTTCGCAGCGGGTCTCAGTAAGGGCTACATGTCCCCAGCATTGGCGTCGATGCAGGATACAAGGATACACGATGCCTTCTCGGTTAGCGACCAGCAAGCGAGTTGGATAGCTAGCCTTAGTTTATTAGGTAAGTTCTATTATTATGGATATTATGGATATATACAAAGGAGAATGATAAAAACGTATCTGACGAGGAGTTGTTACGGTTGCTTAAACCTTGGCGAACGAAAGGGACCTAATCATGTTCTTGTCTACCTGCCAGGATTCTCCATAATCTCCATAATCTAACCCTTTGAGGTCCAGACTCTACACGCATTAGACATATTATCCTTAAGTCTCACATTAGTCTTAGAACGGCAAGAGGTTACAGAAGGACACGTTCAACGCTTAGAAAAGATGATGAAAGTTGACTTATTCCGCCAAATGAATGTAGCCAAAATTATCTCTGGAAACGATGTACTAATAACCCTCCCAAAAGACCATTTTTATTGCGCGACAGGCTAACTAGGAGACGACACATTATCACAGATACTTATGCGATGTTTTTGTCAGCTTATCTAACTGTATTTAACGGAATCTATAAACGTAATTTTCACAAACTTCAAGACGATGATTAACTTAATACTGGGGGTAGACTTAATAGAGGTCCCAAACGATGGTCGGACCAAATAGCGGAGGAACTGGGGATGCCTATCAGCGACGCACTCCACCGGGCTGCAGGGCGGGATCGATGGAGACAGTTGGTTGACGAAATCGAACGGAGTCACGATCCTCAGCTGTGAGGAACCGATCGAAGAGAGAGAGAGACGTTTTGTGAGTCCGCACGGGTAGGTACTATCTCCCTGCCTATTCCTGCCATGAAGTAGTAATGCGCTTCGATTTGAAAGGTAGGACAGCCGTTGTAAGTATACTGAGACCTTAGAACTTATATCTCAAGGTAGGTGGCGCATTTACGTTATAGATGTCTATGGGCTCCAGTAACCACTTAACAGCAGGTGGGTCGTGAGGTCGTTCACCCATCTAAGCAATAAAAAAAAGTTCCATTTCGACAACATATCTCACAGCATTATCATAGATAACCAATTTAGCCAAAATGGGCCATGATTTAATCCACCCATCAAGAGCAACAGGAATATGTTCATTTACACGTTACACCATTCCAGCTACCACCCTAAGTGCAGCTTAACCCAGTTTATCGAAGTGTATGACGTGTTTATTTGATTAATGATATGATTGAGCGTTTGCATATTTTATATTGTCTGACACAATAAGGAAGAGGACTTTCTTCCGACTTCGCGAATACGGGGTGTTGCGAAACCGCATTCATATAATCGAAATAATAAGGACCATTTATTGTACCCGGAACATCTATCTATCTATATATATAAAAATGAATTGCTGTTCGTTAGTCTCCCTAAAACTCGAGAACGGCTGGACCGATTTGGCTAATTTTAGTCTTGAATTATTTGTAGAAGTCCAGAGAAGGTTTAAAAGGTAGACAAATATGAAAATGATAACAATTTTGTTTTCCCTTTGATGTGTCCCCTGTCGGACGGATTCCTTTTGTTTGTTTTAAGTTTTTTTTATACAAAAATTTTACGGTTTTTTATTTAACGATTGAGGCACTACGAAGTCTGTCGGGTCAGCTAGTATGAAATAAAAAAAACGTGCGAAAGCCTCTAAAACTATTAACTTGGATGGTTTTTAAAAAATATATCATCAACGAAACAATCATTTTACATGCTTTGTTGAACGTGAAAATAAATTATTCCATTTCCAAAACGCGCCTCAAAATAAAGAAAAAAATTGAAATTTCTAGTGATTTGAGCATCTACCTCTATTCCGCTGCTAGTTATTTTTAATTTATAAATAAACATATTTTATTTAAGCTAAGGTACCGTCGCATCAGTAATGTCAAGGTTTTAGTTAATCCAATGATTACTGATGATGAAACCCTATAAAATCATATAATTATTTAATAATTAATTACAAGCGAATTACTAGTTACCTTTAACATTTCGATTGCATCAATCATATGATTATAATCGAATTATATTCGTGAGTGAATCATTTGACAAGGCGCCGTAACGATTTCTATATTTTTTAACAATGTTCGTAATGATCTAAACTGTAAAATTAAAATGTAATGCGATGAATTGCAAAATTCGGCGGTCGTGGTAAGCAACGGCTTGACTATGCCCTTGGCATTGCTGATGTCCGTGGGCGGCGGTAACCATTCACCATCACGTGGACCTTATGCTCGTATGCCTACACGGGCAATAAAAAAAAAATATTCAAAATTTGACAGAATCAGTATACTATAGATACAATAAAATTTAGACACGACAATGTCTTCAGGATTCGTTTATCTATATATTAATACGTGAAGCAAAAACTTTGTATCCCTTTTTACGAAAATTGCGCGGACGGAGGAGTATGAAATTTTTCACACCTATAGACAAAATAGAAAAGAAGTGCCCAATGCTAATACTTTTTTAAAATAATGCATAAAAGATACATTAAATCAATAAAGAAAACATTACACACACTACATACCATGTATTTGACGCACACACGCATGCATACTATTTATTGTCAAACTTTTGTTCTTGACGTCTGTGGTGAAATTGAGAATAGATTAAATATTGTTTGTCTTTATTAATATTTTTTTATAGTGTAGCCTTGGCGAAATTTGTGATTATAGAAGTATAAAACACAATCATAATAGTGTACAAACTTACAATTACAATTATTTATAGTCGAATTTCGACTACTGCTGGACCTCTAGTTTTAATTAATTTATCATAAACTTTATTTAAAATTTATTGAAACTTTTAAACTAAACTTTAAAATTTAAAGTTTATTTAAAATTTTTAACTTAAAACTTTATTTAAAGTTTATTTAAAAATATAAAAATATACCTATTACGAATATTTTTAATCTACAGCATGTAGATCTTGTTGTCATACCAGCGTCCTACATCCCGGAGCGAGGTTACAATCATCGTGCACTGAACCCTATGCAAGTCAACGGCCATACGATTGAAAAAAATAATGATTACACACATACCGACAAGTGCGTTATGTAATTTGGCGCTTTTAAAACAACATGTCGGATATCGTCTAAGCGTGTTCGATATATCGTCTTCTCGCATTAAAACTGTATAATCTCAAAACTTACAAATTTTACAGGAGAGTGTTTTATAGGTTTAACATGTGATATCTATACATATAAATAAAATTGGAGTGTCTGTTTGTTATATTGAAATAGCCTCTTTTTGCTACATGCATATGAATATATATACGGTACATACACCAAAATAACATTTTACAAGTTTTGTCTGTCTTGTCTGTCTGTTTGTTTGTTCCGGTTAATCTCTGGAACGGCTGGAACTTAGGCTTTACTTTTTAGACTAGCTTCGCCCCGCGGCGTCACCCGCGGTATGACGGGACATAACATCGCGGGACTCGGCTATCAATAATAAAATTTAATGTTTCCGAAGCGAAGCGAGGGCGGGTCGCTAGTTTTTAATATTAATCATCTTTGCAACGTTTATTTTTTATCTTTTACCAGTTACATTATCTGTCTTTTAAAGTAAGATAAAATTATCTATTAATTTTCTTAATAGTCGTCAAAACATAGGTACCTAATTTAAAAAAAAAACTAAAACTAAACTACGCTCTTTTGACAGTATTTATGAGAAAAATACTGGTGATACCAAATGATTCCGCATATCAACTCAATTTCGAATATTTTTGGAAATTGTACACTTTTAATGCGAAATGACGATATATCTAACTTAAAAATAAAATTTTATCAAAAATTCTTCATTAGTGTTCTTAAAGAAGAATCTTTAAGTTCATGTTTCGCTGATTTCATGGTGATAGCTCCGAAAAGCTTTGTTGCAGTGAACATCCTTAGAAAAGTCATGCGATGCTTTTTGTAGTTCTCCAATCATTTTTTATTTTTTTTAACACGTTGATCGGTGGGCGAGCTCACAACTTACCTGGTGTTAAGTGGTTACCGGAGACCATAGACATCTACAACGTAAATGCGCCACCCACCTTGAGATATGAGTTATAAGGTCTCAGTATAGTTACAACGGCTGCCCTACCCTTCAAACCCAAACGCATTATTGCTTCACGGCAGAAATATGCAGAGTGGTGGTACTACCGGTGCGGACTCATAAGAGGTCTTACCACTAGTAATAATTGTGCCACTCCTAGGGGTCTACTAGGGCAGCTTAATTACCCAAGATATGAAACCGGCAATGGAACTGGACAATCTGGTCTTCACTGTCTTATTTAATCAATCATCTTCACCTCATATCTCAATAAAGATCCGATTGTTGGCCTACAATTGGCTGGTATTCATGGTATTTTAATTGGTACATGTGGGTGAGTGGTTACCATCGCTTACAGACGTCAGAATTGTTGTCCACAGTGAAGTCACTGACTACCGCTAACTACTTTCCGAAAACGTCATTCGGAGAAAAAACATATCACAACGCTCATGAAACAACGCGAAGGAAATGAACGTTTTATCTAGACTAATCCAGAACTTTCTAGAATATGCGAAATGAAACGATAAAATTATTAAAAGGCAGTTTTAAATATGATCAAATAAAATATAGATAACCCACTTATAACACGGTAGATACGTTCCTAAAAAGTCCCGTGTTGTACGAAATCGAGTTATATGGGACTAGAAAGAAGCCAGTACAAAAAGGATAGTATTTTTCCCGAATCAAACATCTTTTTTTTTGCCCTTGTAGGCAGACGAGCATACGGCCCACCTGATGGTGAGTGGTTACCGTCGCCCGTGGACTTCAGCAATGCCAGGGGCAGAGCCAAGCCGCTGCCTATCGAATCTCAACTATGGCTTTACGTGTTTGTTTACCTATTATGCTATGATACATGAAAAATAAGCAGGAAAATTTCTGTTATTCCCATATATTCGGTGATCGTAGTCCATAATTTAATTTCATAAATAATTTTTAACAAAAATCTCACTATCGTGCTGTAGAAGTAGCGTGTTATATATAAGAGGGCTTTCGCGTATTTTTCTTTTCGTGTTAGAGCGTAACCGGATTGTAAAATACCGTGTTATAACAAAGAGCTACCTGTGTGCTTAGTGCGAGTTTTTTAACGTTCTCGACGAACGGCAAACGTAGGCAAACGTTCCAAATCCATACAGATTTGAGTTAACTTTTACGCTATCGAGAACGTTAAAAACCTTGCACTAATCACACAGTATAGGTACCAAAGTGTACTACTAGGTTTAGATAAAGAAAAAAAAATAACGATCATGTCAACTACGTGCTTTTTCTTTACGATCCAGATTGCAATCGTGCCACGGAATATTAAAAGAAACTAAACATGATCCAGTTTCGTAAACCAGTGGAAGAGCCCGCGAAAACAGAGGTTTACGTCATTCGTAAACAATATGAGAATTAAAAAAAAAAACTACACCAGATAACCCGTGTTTAGATTTTGGTTTGACGTTAGTGTTACGTGATCTGTGAATTATGGATGTTTTTAAATTTGGTATGTTTTTTTCATCGTGACAGGAAAGCCTAAGATGCGAATTAATCACTTTGAGACACAGATCGGAATATATCTCAAAATGGCCACACAAACTCTTACTATTTGTTGTTCACTTATAAGTAGTGTTTAATAAAGAGCTGAGAATTTCTAAAAAATTATAGTTGTTAAATCGATTTAGACCTTTTTTTTTCACAGCCCACCCGGTGTTAAGTGGTTACTGGAGCCCATAGACATCCACAACGTAAATGCGCCGCCCACCTTCAGATATAAGTTCTAAGATCTCACTATAGTTACAACGGCTGCCCCACCCTTCAAACCGAAACGCATTACTGCTTCAGGGCAGAAATAGGCAGGGCGGTGGTAACCAACCGCGCGGACTCACAAGAGGACCTACCACCAGTAAAAGATCAATTAAAATCTGTCATAAATAATCTTATGGAAACGATAGTATGATTACTCTGTGCAGGCAAATCAATCATCACTTCGTTTTATAGAAAATCTCCGTTAGAAAATAAACAGACAGATTCGCAGCCCCAATACATACATATCACAGTTCGCTTATTCAGTAAATCAGTGGGAAATAATGTGTTGATGGATAAATGAGTATGTGCTGTGCGCGGTTGATTGAAGTTATGTTTCGCACGTGTTTTAGAGCTGTCGGCGTATATACTGGAGTGTGGCTATGCTAATTGTGCACCGATTTCGTTCTAAAGGTCATGATTTTTGACTTTATAGTCTGCAGTTAGTCCTAAGTAGTCTGGTTTAAGTGTCTTGGACTGATGAGCGCAGACCTCTACGTATTTAAATGGATTAATGCGAAAAAAATCCTTTAAAATCATTAGATACCATTTGTTGTGGTGTGCAACTTCTTTGACAGGACCTACAATGACTGGACATAGACTAAAACAGAGACTTGACAGGTGATTCGAAAAGAAACAAATGAAGCGAAATGGAATGAAGACAAATGTGACTGATGGCAGTCATTATTTTCTATACCTTCCTAAAAGACATAAACATAGATAATACACTTAATATTTGAGACGTACACGACCAGACGCCAAAAAACAAACCGGCCGTTCACCATTTTTGATTCAGCAGGCGATTAAGACCCAAGACGAAAGTCTCCATTGAATATCACTGCTGTCACACATTTCAAACCAGAATTCGTGACTGATTCGCGGTGTAGATAGTCTAGCTCCACCACTTATGGGAGCTTAGAATATCCTATCACTAGAAGCTGCGAAAATATATTATTTGAAAACAAGTCATTATTTTTCCCATCAAATATGGCACCTAGCCCAGGATTTGTATTAGCTTTGGCTTACTTGGCTTACTTGGCCACAGATTCTTCGTCTAAATCTATCAATAATTAAAGCTCCAAGTTTTCCTATCTGTCGACAATCGAGGGCATTTGAGTACAACGCTTCATTTCTATATTGTAGTTAAATGTTTTAACACTTAAGAAACGAATAGAAGGACTTTTCGTGATCGCAGGCACGTATCCGCTGACGTACATACGTATATGGATATTTGTATGTGCTACAAACAACGTTTCTGGCTTCGTATAAAGAATACATTAATGAAATATATGATAGGAGCGAACCATTAACCTTGACCTCATAAAATGGAGTCGTTTTCAATGTTATAATCGTAAATTCATTAATGGCGTGTTATTAACACGCCAAACTTATGACATTGAATTTCATAATGGCTTGTCGATATCATTGACTTATTTTAATGTTTTTTTATTTATTTTTTATTGCGTAGATAGGTGGAGGAACTCACAGCCCACCTGGTGTTAAATGGTTACCGGAGTCCATAGATATCTACAACGTAAATGCCGCCCACCCACTTTGAGATGTGAGTTCTAAGGTCTAAGTATATTTATAACGGCTACCCCATCCTTCAAACCGAAAGGCATTAGTGCTTCACGGCAGAAACCTACCCGTGCGGACTCACAAGAGGTCCTACCACCAGTAATATTTGGCTTGGTATGTGTGTATGTATTTGAATCTTTAAGCACCATTATCACCGACTTCAAAACTCCGATTAACTTTGCAAACGCATCAAGAACTGATAACTGACTGACAATACAATCAATCTATAACTTCGCTCTGATTTCCTGACAAAATAAAAAAAAGAGGAAACAAATTGTTAGTTCGTCTTAAGTGTGTGTTTAGATTTGGGTTATTTTACTACATACATATGGCTCCTTTAGAATTGAAGTGGCTAAATCCAAAATTATTGTTTTTTGATAAACACCAAAAATGTAATTGAATTCTTGTAATTATTCAGTTTCGATTTTAATACTTAAGGTTCAAAGCTTAAGATATGCGCTTGATTTAAAAGAGACGGAAAGTGCACTTTGTCCTTTTCTAGGCTAAATTTAAAATTTAATTTAAAATTTAAAAAAACATATAATAATTTTATAAAATGACAGAATACATGTTTATTTCACTTTAATTCTAAACGTGCTGTATATTGTAATAATACTGATTTTGACTTTTAGATTAACGGTGTGACAATTGTCTTTCTAACCACTTATTAATATCATTAGAAGCAGCTTAGGATATTCAACTATACCGAAGTGTGTTTCATTAAAGAACTCAACATTAAGAAAAAGAATCTCCACTATAACCTTCACAGAACTCTTCGATAGTTCGGATGTATTCCGGCAACTTTGTGTAATGACCAAAGTAGAAATAAATTTGCCCCTGGCATACATTCTCCAGCATTGATTCAATGAAATTTACCACACAGAAGCCTACGGCATAAGACAGAGAATGATTACATAAGTAAGTAAGTGTATTGAAGAATATTGTATTCGAAAATACTAAAAGAATGTGGCTTGTAAATTGCTTCTACCAAGAAAAATCCATTGAGTGATTAAAAAAAGACCCTTATGACCAGCTCAATAATAAATGATAATAATTTAGATGGCGAATACTGGACAAAGTGAAGGAGTTGAAGTAGGAAAGCGGATCCTGGCATTAGATCGGAAAACGCTTGGAAGAAGAAGAAGAATGTTCTGAAGAAATAATTTTAAAATCGACTGTTTTTTTTTAATTTGTTTCAAATAGCTAACTTCATTTTGGGAGTTCGCGAAGTATTCTCTTCGTAGGGGCTTTATACGCAACGGCATCTAATGATGAAAGATGTATGGAAATGGTAGATGTATGGAAATGGTAGTGCAAGGTAGAGGGGGATGAGGTCGACCGAAGAAGACATGGATGGAGTGTGTGAATGACGATATGAGAGAGAGAGGAGTGAGTGTTGAGATGACGGCTGATAGAAGAGAATGGAAGAGAATGGTGGAGAAAAAGAAGAAGTGGCATCTAATAATGAACAAAATAATAAACAATTTCCCTAAAACGTTATGTAGAGAATAGTTATTCAATAATGAATATTTGGTCTGCGTGTAGCCGTGGAAGTCACGTGGCCGATATAACAATAACAAAACACACCCGATTTGATTTAAAACATTCGAATTCGTATTCCCGAGGCTGCAACCTCTCCCCATACGAGTATAATTACAAAGAGCGTAAATATTTACGGGATTACATTAAACGCGAAGCACATGGTGCTGGATGAAAAGAAAATTACACTTTTTATATTAAATAAATGATGTAATCGCTTGATACGGTTTTTTTCTTCTTCCGACCACTGAAGAAATCAGACCCGGCAAATACCAATCGCTCTGAGCACGGACGCGTATGCCTGCGCGTGCTTCTGTCCCGAGGCTGCCATGCTTTCCGACTTGAACGGCAAACAGTTTTTACTTATGGTAGGACTTTTTGTGAGTCCGCACGGGTAGGTACCACCACCCCGACTATTTCAGCCGTGAAGCAGAAATGCGTTTCGGTTTGAAGGATGGGACAACCGCTGTAACTATACGGAGACCTTAGAACTCATATCTGAAGGTGGGCGGCGCATTTACGTTGTAGATGTCTATGGGCCCCAGTAACCACTTAACACCGGGTGGGCTGTGAGCTCGTCCACCCGGTTGTCAAAGCAATAAAAAAAATCTATTTTTGACGTGACAACATCTTATAAACCGATGAACACCGGTTGCACGCACGAAAAAATGTCACGTTCCGCGTGAGCCTTAGCATCCGAGCGAAAACGCGCAATAAGCGATAGATCCACGACCGGCCCAAGCGTTGGCTTGTGACACATTTACCTCTCTTCTCGCGTGACGTCAGAGCTAGCAGTCCGAATAGTTCTGCTACTGTACTTATGTTTATCATCATTAAACTATTGTCCGTAAGCCTAATTTACAGACAACATTTTTTTTTTATATTTTCAATGAACAAGCTTTCCGTCACTTCGATGTTATGCGGTTACCGAAGTGAGCATAGATATCAACAATGAAAATGCCGTAAATTTTATAGTACAACAGACCCCCCCCCTCTCAAACAGAAACGCATTGCTGCTTCGTGGCAGAAATAGGCAGGACGGTGGTACCTACCCGTGCGGACTCACAACACGCCTGATTGGCGTTGAAACTGACCGTCTATGCAAAAGTCAAATACGGACGCCTTAGTGTTTATAAACAGGGCCGCAAAATAAATCTAACAGTAAAACCAATAAATCAAAAGCCAAATCAAAGCTTTCGTGAACTTAACTGAGTAACACTGAGAACGGAATATAGTGGACTCTAAATCATGGAACTGTCCATAGAGCTACCACAAAAACAGATGTGACATTTGCATTTTCAAAAAAAAAATTTGTTATTGACACACGATTCGCGGGCAAGGTTGTATTAAATGATCACTGGTATCCACAGACTTTACAACGCAAATCTCGCTATCTAGGTTGAGAGATGAGATTGAAATCTCAATTGTAAAACAACTGTCACATCCTTCACTCTGGACCCATGATAAGCTAACAACTAAAATAGGCAGGACGATGATACCTGGATATATGGAGCTTGGAAATCAGTAATACAGGTCTTTGAACCTAGTACAGACTTCAGCTCTTTCAAAGGCTTACAAAATTAATTATAAGGTTAATTTCCATTTGTATTTGTACTATACCTTAAGAGAGAAATAAATAAAAATTATAAAATAAAATAATGCGTCTTATCAGCGGAAATTGGATATTTACTTACCAGATAATTACTTAAGGCACTTTTTTCGGGTGTTAAGTTATCGCCGGAGTCGATAGCATCACCCACTTAAATGCCACTCACGTCTTGTGAGATATGAGTTCCAAGTCTCAGTTTTCGCAATACAATGGGTGCAGATCTATCAATTAACGTTTTTTCAGCAATATTTTATTCCTAACACCCTTGATTAGGTATCCCCTTAAAAGTATGGTTTTTCTTTCCTACCTAAGATGACGGTCTTGAGAGACCATATCAGCGTAACCGGGCGAGTAGGTGAGCTCACGGGTCGCAAACCTGACGTTGTTGCTAACACGAACAAGAAGGTAGTAAGAGCCGTGCTTCGCAGAATCTACCATCGGATCCGAAACGCGACCCACTGAGAAGATCTAGCGAGAAACTCAGTGGGCTGTGTCTGTGGGTTAGTTTACACGCCGAGCCCTTCGTCGCAAGCGACGGGTTCGACGAGAACGACGACCGGAGTATTATTACTTAGTTACGGGATTTGAAACCTCGCAAAGTCACACAGTGCGATATCATTACATGAAGCTTTCTCTACTCTAGGGAAGGCCATTACGTATAACACTCTACTAACGCTCTCAGTAAAATGATCTATTAAATGAAAAGGAAAAATAAGTAAATAATTTCATACGCCTTCTGAGTCATTACTTAGTCTATGGTATTACAAGTTCAATATTTCAACACGAAGAAATCCGGGCGCTATAATTATCTCTTATCGTCCGTTCAGACGGACAAACAGGCACGATCTTAATATATAACATGACTCAATTTGGACGTGGTGAAATTATAGCAGTGGTGGTTTTGTGGTTTCACGAGTACCTTAATGTTCGAAGTTGAAAGTCGGAGACAGAACCCACACTGTGGTTTTTGGTTTTCTTATGTTTATGATATATTTTTTATTGCTTAGATGAGTGGACGAGCTCACAGCCTACCTGATGTTAAGTGATTATTGGAGCTCATAGACAACTACAACGTAAATGCGTCACCTGCTACCGCCATGCTACCCCCAGTAAGCTACCATTTACAAACGTTACTGTAAGGAAAAAAGTTGGGCGTCTAGTCAAAAGGAAGCTACTCACGAAAAATCAGCTTGTTAGTAATCAATGATGAAAAGTGTACCAGGGATCCTGTACTATAATTAGAATTCATAATATTTAATGTGTATAATATTAGTTGGATCGCTAAAATTTATAAAATTACTAGCGGACCCGGCGAAATTCGTCCCGCCACACGGTTTGTTTTCAAACACATCAACTTAAAAATTCTACAATAATTAACGATAGAATATAATATTACGTTTAGCTGTCAGTTGCGTTTTGTTATTCCATATTAGTTGCGTTTTGTTATACCACGTTTTATGTCACGTCCCACGAGAATGTGATGAAAAGTCTTTATTCTATGTCCTTTTCCTGGTTTTGAGGTACCTACTCACCAATTTTCAGCCAAATTAGTTCAGCCGTTCTTGAGTTATAAATAGTGTAACTAACACGACTTTCTTTTATATATATAGATAGTAAAAGATACAAAAAAAATGTTCTATTAATTTAGCATGCGTAATTTAGAGTTGGCAACATCTACCTAAGCTGAGCTAAGCTAAGCTCAGCCATCGACCCTCCTATTGAATAAAAATACATTAGCTTCTGGGCGCCATTTGAAAATTTACTAAATGACCCATCATTAGGGGCTATAAATAAAACATAAAGATGGCGTTATAATGATCTAAGATAACTAAACGATTGCCCGTTTTCTCCTACGGCGTACGATGTTATAGTCCAAACGAGCGTTAGCGGTTTCTAGTCAATATTGCTAGTCAATATTAGCCACTGTTTCTCAGCCCACTGAGTTTCTCGCCGGATCTTCTCAGTGGGTCGCGTTTCCGATCCGGTGGTAGATTCCGCGAAGCACGGCTCTTGCTAGGGTCAGTGTTAGCATCACTCCGGTTTGAGCCCCGTGAGCTCACCTACTAGTTAAGGTTACGCTGAAATAGCCTCTCAATACTATTAGCTAAGGTAGGAAAAAAAAAAAGATTGTATCAGGGACAGATCTGTGGTTTATGAATTCAGCACGCAAACTAGAAACATTGTTATAGTTTGAAATGCTTGCGTGTGTATTTATCGACGGTGGCAATGTCAACAAGCTGAGTATCTCGCCGGACCTTCTCAGCGGGTCGCGATTCCAATCCGGTAGTAGATTCATTCGCGAAGCACCTACCCTTGAGTTGTTAGGTCTCCTTCGAATGCGCTCGGGCAGCTGTTAGCAAATCCCACCCCTTCTGGCTGAGCCTTTGCTCGCCCACCTGTCCTGGTAAAACTGGAAAGGCCTCCGAACCAGCAGTAATTCTTCATTCATAAAAAAATAATATTACAATGGCGGTACTAATTTAGGTGTAAAATTGGTTTATGAATTCACAGATAGAACGCCTACCGACGTCATATAACTAAATTCAAAGTCAAGCTTAGAGTATTATTCCGAAGATCCGTCTCCAAGTATTTTCCGAGGGAGCAGCCTCCCGAGTCTGTCGTGGGATGTTAAATTTCGGTCTGGATCAGGCATAGTTCCAGGAGAAGGTTGTCGGTTTTTGTCGATGTCCAAAGGCGCTCAGGATGTAGTAATTTCCGGTCATTGACATACGTGGTACATAACAAGAGGTTTTCTTGAATGGTATAAAAAGATAAATGAGGCTTTCAGGTTTAGATACTGGCAAAGGCCTCGACAACTTGTCAAGTGTCTGGAAATCGTCAAGGGAAAGCACAAATGGGCTCATGAAAATGCTTAGAAGTGGGTGAGTGACTTGAAAAAGAATTAATGATGACTACAGAAGACTGAGAAGTGTGAATAGAAGTGTCAAGTGTCTAAAATATACTAATAGACATTCCAAAGAAGACTAGTTTAAGGATGTGTGTGTGTCAGGAAATTTATATTTTCATAGAGCTTAGCTCTGCCCCTGGCATTGCTGAAGTCCATGGGCGACGGTAACCACTCACCATCAGGTGGGTCGTATGCTCATTTACCTACAAGGGCAATAAAAAAAAGAAAGATGTCTTTGTTTACAATCAATTTTTCATTTCATTGACTTTCAAACAATTCGGCCTTTCATGAAGTTTTGTTTTTCTCAATAAAATAGGCAATATTACGTACAGTCACCGGCTTTTTAGTTGCATTGCGTGTACCAATTGTGTATTCCTGTTTTCGAAACTTGTTTTCATCTGAGCTAACCTTGAAAATGTTGATAGCGTGATTCAGATATCTGTCAAATTTATTTTGTTCTATAACATCTACCGGCTAACAGCTACTTGCCTTAGACCTACAGTTGCGATGAGTATATTTTTTTTATTGCCTTTGTAGGCAGACGAGCGTACGGCCCACCTGATGGTAAGTGGTTACCGTCGCCCATGGACTTCAGCAATGCCAGGAGCAGAGCCAAGCCGCTGCCTACAAAATCTGATTCAATTAAGATTAAAGACTAGTAGTGGGCTAGTATACATCTGAACATCAGTAGTATAATAGTACCGTGTCTCGGCTGCCCAACTTCGGCAACGCAAGCGCCTTTTGTCGCGAACCCAAAAAAAAAACTAACAAATATTCATGCCAATTTTAACCGCACAGTTTCAGACAAAAATAAACACGGACAGACGAAGCGAGATATATATAAAACGCAATCCTGAGCTTTCAGGCAGATCTATATCAAAAGCTCAAAGAAAGTACTTTTTTTTAGAACTTTTTGTTTTATTCCGTCTTCCCTTAGACCGTGAATGCAACAAGAAAATGTATTCGTTCACATAGCATAGATTTAAACGGCATGCTTTTAGTGTATTTCCCGATCGCCTGTCTTTAAGTGGTCACCGAACTCATAAGCTCTTATGACATTAATGCTATTGAAGTCGTCGTGGTCTCAAGGATAAGACGTCCGGTGCATTCGTGTTGAGCGATGCACCGATGTTCGAATCCCTGGCGGGTACCAATTTTTCTAATAAAATACTTAGTCCACAAATGTTCACGATTGACTTCTACGGTGAGGGAATAACATCGTGTAATAAAAATCAAACCTGCATAATTATAATTTACGTAATCACTGGTGGTAGGACCTCTTGTGAGTCCGCGCGGGTAAGTACCACCACCCTGCCTATTTCTGCCGTGAAGCAGTAATGCGTTTCGGTTTGAAGGGTGGAGCAGCCGCTGTAACTATACTGAGATCTAAGAACTTATATCTCAAGGTGGGTGGCGGCATTTACGTTGTAGATGTCTATTGGCTTCAGTAACCACTTAACACCAGGTGGGCTGTGAGCTCGACCACCTATCTAAGCAATAAAAAATCAAAATTATATGCTTCAAATGCTTTACAGTTTTCGTGGTCACGGTCGTCCGTGATGTGATGTTTACTGTAATGAAAAGATTTAAGACTCAATTCGGTTTCAACCATCTAATTTAAAAGAAAAAAAACCGCGAAAAATCAACAACGAGAAACCAAAACGAACAATTAAACAAGCTCTCTATTTCGTATTCATTAACCGCTAACGAACCGAATCTGACCGCAGCGTCAAACGGAAAACACAAAATAAATTACCTCACGGGTTCCCGAACGTCTATACGCATCGATTTATTAATCATTTCACTTTTCAAATGTTAACACGTTTAAATAAACAACGGTATGCCATTAATCAATCGAGATTATTTCCGTTAACGTTCCGAAAAACAAACTGAGTTGGTACGCGGTGGAGAGATGGGCAGGACTCAGGGGGTCTCAATGGGGGGTCTGTTACGTGAAAACAATCTTTATATTAATACGTGAAGCAAAAACTTTGTATACCTTTTTACGAAAATTGCGCGGACTGAGGAATATGAAATTTTCCACACCTATAGAGAAAATAGAAAAGAAGTGCACAATGCTAATACTTTTTTAAAATAATGCATAAAATATACATTAAATCAATACGAAAACGATACACACACTATATACCATGTATTTGACGCACACACGCATGCATACTATTTATTGTCAAACTTTTGTTCTTGACGTCTGTTCTCAAATTGAGAATAGAATATGGTTTGTCTTTGTTAATATTTTTTATAGTGTAGTCTTGGCGAAATTTGTGATTATAGAAGTATAAAATACAATAATAATAGTGTACAAACTTACAATTCTAATTAATTATAGTCGAATTTCGACTACTGCGGGACCACTAGTTCAAGGAAATTCACCAATAATGTCAGCGATTGTAATGCTTTCAAAGGTAAATGCTGAGTAACATAATCTAGTGCTATTTTTAAAGAGCATTGTATTGTAGTGCTATGTAGCTAAAATTTTAAACCTAAAAAGACTCTTATTCACCTAGCCTTTCAGACTCACATTATAAATGATCTTTTTTTTTTTTTTTTCCTACCTAATCTGATAGCCTTGAGAGGCTATGTCAGCGTAACCCTAACTTTAGTAGGTGAGCTCACGGGGCTCAAACCTAACGATGTTGCTAACACGAACCCTAGCAAGAGCAGTGCTTCGCAGAATCTACCACCGGATCGGAAACGCGACCCACTAAGAAGATCCGACGAATACCTGCGTGATTTCAAGACTGGCACCTTCCGATCCACTAACGGTGCTTTTAGGTACCTCAAGCAAGGGTCACCGTTCTCATCGAACCCGTCGCTTGCGACAAAGGGCTCGACAAGTAAATTAACCCTCAGACATAGCCCACTGAATTTCTCACCGGATCTTCTCAGTGGGTCGCGTTTCCGATCCGGTAGTAGATTCTGCGAATCACGGCTCTTGCTAGGGTTCGTGTTAGCAACATCGTCAGATTTGAGCCCCATGAGCTCACCTACTAGTTAAGGTTCCGCTGAAATAGCTTCTCAAGGCTATCAGCTTAGGTAGGAAAAAAAAAACTGGCATCGCTTCATACTATAACAGCATGCGTTTTATTCTATAGACTATAACTACGATAATCCTTTCCGTTTTAACAACGTCGGGAGGCAATATTCTATTCCCTGCGTCCGTCCCAGTCTTTTTAAATATATTTAGCGCTGAATCTCAGTGGTTTTATTTTGAAACCAAGACACGTTAGGTATTTAGGCTGAATTGAACTTGTTTGTTTTAATGTATTAATTGATTTACGACTCGTGTTTGGAATTAAATCACTTTCTTTTGTTATCTATCTGCTGTTTGATCAAGACGGTAATTCAATTGAATTGCTTAGAAATTCCAAATTAAAATTGATTCTCTGTTCCTATATTGTGCTGGCGGTAGGACGTCTTTTGAGTCCGCACGGGTGGTTACTACCACCCTGCCTATTTTGAAGCAGTAATGCGTTTCGGTTTGTGGGTGGGGCAGCCGTTGTAACTATACTTGAGACCTTAGAACTTATATCTCAAGGTGGGTGGCGCATTTACGTCGTAGATGTCTATGGGCTCCAGTAACCACTTAACACCAGGTGGGCCGTGAGCTCGTCCAACCATCTAAGCAATAAAAATAAATAAATAAAAAACACAAAAGTCGAGTATTGTGTTTCCGCTATCTGACAATAAATGGCGTTGTAGTTCTCGAGCGTTCTAGATGTTACTAGATCTTTAAATATTCGTTCAGCTATTCGGCGATAGATGGCGTTACTTTTTTTTTTTATGATTGAAAGTTTACTGGTGGCCCGAAGGCCTTTCCAGTTTCACCAGGACAGGTGGGCGAGCAAAAGCTCAGCCAAGAGGGGTGGGATTTGCTAACAACTGCCCGAGCGCCTCCGAAGGAGACCTAACAACTCAAGAGCAATTGTTTCGCGAATGAATCTACTACCGGATCGGAATCGCGACCCGCTNAGTCGGAGGAATTCCGCGAATACAGCGTCCATGATCGCTGAGTACCCAGGTGGGGCGGCCCCGGGTTTTGAAAACACTCGCCTTGCGGCGAGGCCCCAACTTCTCGGACCTGAGCGGTTCTATTGAACACAGGTGGCAATGCGGCGCGATTACTACAGGACAAAGAAAAAGCAAAACAAATCAGAAATAACAAAAAGAAACAAAACAATTAAACACTTCCAGGAAGATAGTTTGTCGGCAGATGTACCACGAATACGGAAATAACAAAAGGAAACCAAACAAATAAAAACTTCCAGGAAAAACACTTGGTCGGCAGATGTACCACGAACACAGGCCGCGCGAACAATGGCCGGGCTAACAAAAGCCAGGCGAACAAAGACCGGGCGAACGAGTGGTCGATGAGCACGTCCGCACGTGACGGGTGCCTCTATCGGAATGAGATGGCGTTACTCTTACCGGTGTAACAATACTCGTAGTTTCCGTGGTCGAGAATTAATGTGAAGTGTAACTGGACTCATAAGTCTGCAGTTTGTCGACACGCCCGCGACTGTGGGTTGGTGTACAGTTACTACAGGGAATGGTCTGGTTGTAATTCTATTACCGTATACGCGAATAGTCAAACATAGTTTTTCATTCAGCTAGTGATAATCCCAACGTTGATCGGATTTTAATGGTAGCTATTGTCATGAGATTTGTACACTTGAATCAACAAAGATTGCATAAATTAATTTACGTGATAACTTTTATACTTGTACACAGATGCGTTGGTGGTGTAATGGTCAGCATAGTTGCCTTCCAAGCAGTTGATCCGGGTTCGATTCCCGGCCAACGCACGTTTTTATTTTATTTTATATCGATATATTAATCTGTGTTTTAATATTATTTTAATGTTGGTATTGGCATTGGTTTTATCGTTTATATTTTTATGATCAAACCTGACATAAAAAACCTTATTCATTGTAAGTTTTGCAAGAGTAGATGAAACTATTATATCTTTTCTCCTGCAGAGCATTGATATCTTAAGTCAGGTCGGCCAGTCATTATAAAACCGAATGATACCTCAAAGGGCGATCTTCTAATTTCATGTTCTTGAGGTCCTTAGAATCTTAAAGCATTAATAAAATATATGTTTTGTTTTTTATGTGGTTAGATGCACGGGTTGACGCTAGGCTACGATCTATGTCGGTTTCAAAATAAAAACTGAATTTAAGGTATCCGTGAATTATGACCGGACAATTACCACTTTCCATTGGCCATTAATAACCACTCCAAGTCTTACTGAAGACTGAAGAGGGGCGGTGAAATTCGCACAATGAGGTCTACAGAAAGAATCCACTAAATTGCACCGCCAATTGATCTTTTTTTTTATTTAATGTATCGCACGGTTTATTTTTTATTTTTTTATTGCTTAGATGGGTGGGCGAGCTCACAGCCCACCTGGTGATAAGTGGTTACTGGAGCCCATAGACATCTACGACGTAAATGCGCCACCCACCTTGAGATAAGTTCTAAGGTCTCGAGTATAGTTACAGTTACCAGTTAGTTTTGGTGTACAATAAAGAATACTCTCTCTCTCTCTCTCTCTCCCTCTCTCTCTCTCCCTCTCTCTCTCAAATATGTTTTTTCTTGTCTTTGACAGGAGCCTTTATCGGTGGCATTATGGGCGGGATGGTGATGCGGTTTGGCAGAAGGACGGTGTTGCTAGCTACCGCCCTACCCTACACGCTGGCGTGGCTGGCTACGGCGCTATCAAGCAGCGTGCACATGGTATCAGCCACGTCGTTCTTCGGGGGAATGCTGATCTGCTGTATAAATATGACGACACAGGTAAGGATAGCATCGTAGAATTTAACGGCCGTCTGGTGTAGTGGTAAGTGACATGGTCACTGCACAAGGTGGTCGCGGATTCGAATCCCGTCAAGGGAAGATATTTCTATGATAAATATAAATTTCTTTTCTAGGGTTATGGATGTATATTAAATATATGTATGTGTATAATAAAAATCTTACATTTATTTCCGTTATCTGGTACCTGTAACACAAGTTCTTTACGAACTTAGCACGGGACCAGTTAACGTGGCGTGATTGTTAGTAGGTATGCGTTTCGGTTTGAAGGGTGGGGCAGCCGTTGTAACTATACTTGAGACCTTAGAACTTGTATCTCAAGGTGGGTGGCGCATTTACGTTGTGGATGTCTATGGGCTCCAGTAACCACTTAAACACCAGGTGGGCTGTGAGCTCGTCCACCCATCTAAGCAATAAAAAAATAAAAAATAAAAAAATTACGCAAATTATAATTTTGCGGGTTTGATCGATAATAGAAGTATTCGGCATTCTGTTTATTTCTTTAACTGAAAGCTCTTACATCCTGGCGCGGAGGTTGGGACAACCATTACCATAACACAGCTGAGACTTTGAATTGATCTCTCAAGGCGATATCGTTGCGATATCATTAAAACCCAGTGAGTCGTAACAAGTTCAGTCTTCTAAGCCAAAAAAATACCAATTCGAACTAGGCTTTTATTTTGTTTTGTTTTAGTCTCGTAAAAACAGTTTATGATGAATAACGTCTCAGGACAAAACGCTAAGCTGCTTAGTTAACAAAGTCTTCGATACTCATTGCTGTAGCGGATACGTAATGTATCAAAACAAACTCCACTATTAAAGGTCAGAAAAGATAGCCTCTACCTTGCTATACTACACAATAGCTTCTTTATATTGCATAGATAGGTAGATGATCTGACAGCCTACCTAGTTTTAGTGGTTACTGGAGTCCATAGACAGTAACAACATAAATGCTGACCATAAGATATGAGATCCAAAGTCTAAGTTTTTACAGTACACAAGAGGCTGTATGGCATGGAAGGCGGTTGTTCTGCACCTTAAGTTCAGCTGTAAAGCTTCTTGACTTTCTTCTTCTTGAGCTTCTTACTGGTAGACACCATCGTTTTCTATATATCTGTCGCAAAGCTGTCACTGTGTAATCCAATCTATACATCAGCTCGACGCCAGAACCCCCTGAAGACGTCTTGGAAGACGACGTTCATTTTTAAGCGATTGCATAGCTTTTATCGTCTGATTTGAGCGCGGCGACCGAATCAAGAAATTCCGTAACGAAAATAAAACCTAACACCGCCACTCCACCTACCATGTAGCTCGCATTCAACACATTCACACGTTGCGCTTGTTTAGTGTCTGTGAATAAGCGCGCGGCGTGACGTCGCACTGCATGCGCATCTGAAAAGTCTGCCCATCTCTCTCTCACGCGGTCTAGCTTATGAGTGTGAAGGGGACAGTTAATGTTTTGCTTTTGTTAATGTTTATAAAGATAGCGTGGTCTTGTTTTATAATTGTCTTAATATTAAATTATTATTGTCTAATTATAATTGCATAAGTTGATAAAAAATGCTATGCAATAGCTTTACCGCGGCAGTCCCCGAGTGCAACACGTGTTTTTTTTAATAGTAGAGGTCCCGCAGTAGTCGAAATTCGACTATAATTAATTGGAATTGTAAGTTTGTACACTATTATGATTGTATTTTAAAATTTCGCCAAGGCTTCACTATAGATAAATATTGATAAAGACAAACAATATTTAATCTATTCTCAATTTGACCACAGACGTCAAGAACAAAAGTTTGACAATAAATAGTGTGCATGCGTGTGTGCGTCAAATACATGGTATGTAGTGTGTTTAATGTTTTCTTAGTTGATTTAAAGTATCTTTTATGCATTATTTAAAAAAAATATTAGCATTGTGCACTTCTTCTCTGTATTCTTCTATAAGTGTGCAAAATTTCATACTCCGTCCGCGCAATTTTCGCAAAAAGGAATACAAATTTTTTCTTCACGTATTAATATATTGATCTATTGGTTCCGGTAACTATTAGCAACTGTAGGTATACCTTTTTTTTTTTTTTCGCGTAGAGGGCCGAACCTCCTACGAGGTCCCCGCGCAAAAGGGGCGCGCGGGGTATATGAGACTCAACGATCTGCATGGTGTTGTGAGCAGACCCCTCATACAGCTAACTGTAGGTATACCTACCATAGAACTTGTACGCTAGCATGCGCGCCGATCGGAATGGCACTGTGTCCTTTAACAGACCATTGCAAATTACAACAACGAACAATTTGCGTTTTACAAGCCTTACACAAACTGCACAAAAACTTTCTTACACGTACGAGAACGCATATTTCTGTCATAGATTAAAAAGGTACTCAAAGTAGACCCGAAACTTTTCTAATGCCCACTTTTAAATAAAACTCTGAAAGGGATTCGACAGATTATTTGTATTAGGTTGCACCCTTTATGTATCATTATAATTTTAGTAGGATTTTAAACCTGTTGATAAGTTACACAAGAAGAGTACTGGCGTGTTCAATGGGAGAGCCTAATTCTCTCTCTGATTTACTGTAAGCAGAGTTTTAGCGAGTAAGTCATCTTACATGACTAAGTCTTCCCAATAATAAGTATAACCAAAAAAAGACCGTCCTAAAAGAGGCTACAACATTACAATTATGATCTTCTGTCTCTGACGGGTAACGCTTGAGCGAGAGTAAAGGAGATTCGCTTAGGTGTCAACATCTTGGCAGTACCACATACCCCCTCCCCCCGTGCGGGGATCTCGTAAGAGGTTTTCCCGCCGTATCCAAAAAAAAGAAGGCATATCAGTCAGAGTCGCTAATCACCAACGAATCGATAAAAAAAAGTATATTCACATAGTTACCGGGCTACTTGTAAGCCTACCTGTTAAATGTAGTGTTTCAGTGAAAGATCTATTCCACCATGAGCGGCTATCGGAGTTCATAGATATCGTTAATGTAACCACAACCCATCTTGAAACATCATTAGTGCGAGTATTTTAACTCCTTGCTCTCTAGCTTCCCTTCGTTTGCCGCTAGGGGCGCTGTTCCAACTCCATACAAATTTGAGTTAACTTTTACGCGATCGAGAAGTTATAGAACTCACACTAAGGACACTGACGCGATGAAGTAACACACATGACTTTGGCCTTTTCGGAGTACCTAATACCCACGACGGTAGTACCTATTTCGGACAATCTACCTTTTAATCTGTGACAAGTTTCTCAGTAGAGCTTTCCGCGTTGAAGCCATAATTCTAACGTAGCACTTTCAAAAGGCTTTTATTTTATTTTGTAAATCGTAAACGCGTTTTTCGTATACATTTTCAGTCTTGTATATTGTTAATAAAAACGTAGACACTTATTGTTTCATTGTTGTTAGTTCAACAAAATGTAGGTACCTACTCTTTACACAGCTGTGTACAATCTATATATTAATACGTGAAGCAAAAACATTTGTACCACTATTTGCGAAAATTACGCGGACGAAGGAGTATGAATTTTCCCACACTTATAGAGAATAGAAAGTGCAGTATATTGTTTTTTTTTTTTTAATGTCGATCAAAAATTGAAGTCGTCGTGGCCTAAGGGATAAGACGTCAGGTGCATTCGTGTTGAGCGATGCACCGGTGTTCGAATACCAGGCGGGTTCCAATTTTTCTAATGAAATACGTACTTAACGATTGTTCACGATTGACTTCCGTGGTGAAGGATTAACATCGTGTAATAAAAATTAAAACCGCAAAATTAAAATTTGCGTAATTACTGGTACACCTGGTCTTAAATGGTTACTGGAGCCCATAGACATCTACAACGTAAATGCGCCACCCACCTTGAGATATAAGATCTAAGGTCTCAGTAATCAGTATAGTTACAACGGCTGCCCCACCCTTCAAACCGAAATGCATTACTGCTTCACTCAGAAATAGGCGGGGCGATGGTACCTACCCGCGCGGACTTACAAGAGGTCCTACCACCAGTAAATCTTTCAAATAACGCGTTGTTATTAATAAAGTAGGGCTATTACACACGATTGCCTATTTTAATTGGCACGATTTACGCCGGAAACTCAGTACGATTTGTTGCAAGTGCGAAATTCATTTCACTGATAATCAGCAATTAAGACATCCGGGTAGTACAAAATTAGCTATGAACGTAACTATAAATAGAAACCGAAGATTTTTTGTTTGCTGTCTGTATCTACTGCTTACGTTTTGAGCACCGATGTAAATGAGGGCTCACACGAATTAATCCTACCGTTCTGCCTATTTCTACCACAGGACAACCTTTCGTGGTGGCCTGAAGTGAAACTTAGTTGGTAACCTGACAACTGCTTTAGTAACTGTTTTTTTTTTTTTTTTAATTGCTTTGATGGTTGGACGAGCTCACAGCTGGTGTAACGTGGTTACTGGAGCCCATAGACATCTACAACGTAAATTCGTCACCCACCTTGAGATATAAGTTCTAAGATCTCAGTATAGTTACAACGGCTGCCCCACCCCTCAAACCGAAACGCATTACTGCTTCACGGCAGAAATAGACAGGGCGGTGGTACCTACCCGCGCGGACTTACAAGAGGTCCTACCACGAGTAATTACGCAAATTATAATTTTGCAACACCGGTGCATCGCTCAACATGAATGCACCGGACGTCTTATCCCTTAGGCCACGACGACTTCTCTAACGATTTAATCTAACATTATTCTCCTTTGTCTTCAGGTATACGTCACAGAAATAGCAGTTCCCGAAATCAGAGGATGCCTCAGCTCCGTACTGAAGATCCTCAGTCAGATCGGCATCCTAATATCATTCACTTTAGGAGCGTACCTCAACTGGTACCAACTCGCTCTGATGGTAGCCGCCGCCCCGATACTCTTATTCTTTGCTCTCTTCTTCATACCGGAAACTCCTTCTTCCTTGCTCCTGAGAGGAAGGGAAACTGAAGCTGAAGATAGTCTGCAGTGGCTCAGGGGACCAGACGCGGACGTACGCCAAGAACTAGCCACAATCAGAACCAACATCTTAGCCAGTAAGCTGTCAAATGGGACGAACACGGGCAAATTCAAGGTATTGCTCTCGAAGCGGCTGACCAGACCAGTACTCATCACGTGCGGCCTAATGTTCTTCCAGAGATTCACTGGAGCTAACCTATTCAATTTCTACGCAGTCAAAATATTCAAGAAGACCCTAAGATCTATGAACCCTCATGGAGGGGCAATAGCGACTAGCGTTGCGCAGCTGTTGGCTTCTTGTTTGTCGGGGATGCTGATCGACAACATAGGAAGACTACCGCTTCTCATGATAAGCGGGGTGATGATGTCCATAGCCTTAGCCGGCTTCGGTTCTTACGCTTACTACGAAGAAGTTATAAGAAATACGACCGATTTAACAAGCGCCGAACCAGGATCATACGACTGGATCCCCTTGCTCTGTGTCCTGACGTTTACCATAGCCTTTTCGTTAGGCATCAGTCCAATTTCGTCTCTATTGATTGGGGAGCTGTTCCCTCTGGAGTACAGGAGTACTGGTAGCGCATTAGCGACGAGTTTCAGTCATTTGTGCGGATTCGTGAATGTTAAAACCGCCGCAGACTTCCAAGATCAAATAGGGCTCTACGGTCTGTTCTGGATGTACGCAGGTATCTCGGTCCTCTGTCTGCTGTTCGTGGTGCTATTCGTTCCGGAAACGAAGGGCCGCGAAATAGACGAGATGGACCCGAAATACGTAGAGTCTTTGTGCATAAATCGATAGTGACAGCCGAGATGAAGTTTCTGAGATTTATTCCCGCAGTATTAAAACTGTAAGTATTATAGTCCTTCAAAGTTCCTTGACACAAGCTTCCGGTGGAAGCACGAAGAAGTCCGTTATACTTTAATCTGATAATTGGCGAACGATTTTTAACTGACTTCAAAAAGGAGGTGGTTCTCAATTCGATCACACTTTTTAAGTATTTTACCTCAGATTTTGATGATTCTGTTTTTTTGTTAATTGCTAGTAGCTTCATATATGAACCGATATTTTGTCAAAGTTTTCGATTATAAGAATCAAAGGTAGCTAATTAAGTTCCAACCAGTCACACTTCTCTTCAGTCACTTGACCCTGGTAGAGTTGAAGCTTCTGGAAGTAGTTTTTAGGTTATTTTATTCTAAATAAGTCAAACTTAAAGGTTCAGCCTAGATCCCACCATAGCTCTAACTGTATATATAAGCATCCTCTGAGTATTATGACGACTTACTGCGATCACCAGCCCGCATTTACTGGTGGCGGTCTTATTGCCCGCACGGGCTGGTATCACCACCCTGCCTATTCCTGCCTATCTCGACTGTAAAGCATTCGGTTTGAAGGGCGGGACAACACTGCAATACGTTTAAATCTTCAATGTCTTAAAATGGGTGATGGCTTTTACGTGGTGCTGCCTATGGGCTCTCGTAACCACTTCACACCACGCCGCCAGTTTTTTCAACCGTCCTAACCCATTAAAATCATGAGGCCCGTTTTTAATATGGCAACTAATTAGTTTCATAAGAATTTTGTAAATATAACTTTCGTCTACCAACCCGACACGAATAATATCGACTGATTATTATATAAAGCTTATTTTCTATTGTCCGGACTGACCGACGGTCGATCTGGAATTAGTCTGGTCGCAGCTTAAACCCTAGTCCCGAAGTCTGCGTCTATAACTGCGAATACTCACAGATCTGTTTTATTGTTGAATAATAATTTAAATTTTAAGTTTTGACTAACATAGGGTACGTTGAATGTGTCCTGTGTGCTTAGTGCGAGCTTTTTAACGTTCTCGATAGCGTAAAAGTTAAGTCAAATTTGTATGGAGTTGGAACAGCGCCCCTAGCGGCAAACGTAGGCAAACTTTCTAACTCCATACAAATTTGACTTAACTTTTACGTTATCGACAACGTTAAAAAACTCGCACTAAGCACACATGTTAATGTGTTAATTTTGGTTGAAGATCGGGCGTCTCTGTCTGGCTTGACGTTTGTAAATGCGTACGACAGGGATGGCTATAGTTAAGAATATAGTTTTCTATCCTGCTCGCTCTTGTGCTAGTTAAATGCGAGTATGCGACACGTTACGATTCAATTCAGTCGTTGTGATTGTATGTTATACTAATAATTCGTATTTTAGATAAAATATTATAGGAATACTGTTTCCAATTACGGGTTAAAATGTTAGAAAAAAAAACAAGGCTTTTATAAATCACATGAGATTTTTCTTAACACTATCGATATTCTCTGTGCTTAGTGCGAGATTTTTAACTTCTCGATAGCGTAAAAGTTAACACAAATTTGTATGGAGTTGGAACAGCTTCCCAGCGTTTGCCGCTAGGGGCGCTGTTCTAACTCCATACAAATTTGAGTTAACTTTAACGCGGTGCGTCAATGATATTGTCATGTCATTGTCGTCTCAAATTCTTTACTCGTGTCGCTAAGCTGAATAAATGCATTTAAGTCTACTTTAATATTGTCCAAATCACAGTATTCACGTCAGAGGGGACGTAAATAAATAAATAAAATTAATTTTGTCTATGAAGGAAATGTAAAAATATATTGTTGTTATTAATGAATAAATTAATAAAGTTAAAAAGAATGCATAAATAGATTTAATTACGACAATTATTTCGAATCTTTGGTGCTAGCCGGTGCCTTCTTCGCGAATGAAAGTGTTAATAATAGATTTATTATATTAAATACGTGAAATTTTATTGTTAATAGTTTATTTATTTAGTTAAAATATTATATTTCGAATGCCATATACAATGTGTAATGCTATTGTGTTGCGTTTCATTGTAATTATACAATTTTTTGTACTTAAAAAAAATCGAATTTAAGTGTTCCAATAAAGATTGAATACAAAAGTACAATGATTTTATTTGACTGTCAGTTTTGGAACGAAGTTCCTTAAGGGACGATGCGGAGGGGTACCCTTACCGGGAAAAACGTCCGTAACGTAAGATTTTTATTAGTAATGAACACAGTGTACGACTTACCTTTGTAATAACGTACAAAAAATAACATATTTTTTTATCATTCATTGACCACGATCTCAGAGCGTTCGTTTGCGCAATACACTAACTCTTGTGCAAACAACCGCGAATGAAGTGTACCACAATAAGTTCGCACGTTACCGAATGTTGAATATTGTTGCTGAATATTTTATGTTCTAGAACATAAAATATTCAGCGCCTGATTAAATCTCAAAGCAACATGAATACGCAGTTTTGCTATTCTAAGCTGCAAGTGATTTTCAGATTTGTTTTAAAATGACTTATGAAATAAATTATAGTTTAAAAAAACTAACAAAATACGCTTTTATATAAAATCCAACTTAAAAATAGAAAATAAATTTTAATAAATTTGAATTAAATATAGTGTAAGAAAAAATCATTTTATTGTAAAATACCGAATTTCGAGTTAAGCCGACATTTTGAATGGGGTCAAAAGCACGCTCAAAGATTCCGTTACATACTAACATACATATATATACGTCTGAAGCTAGTAAAAGCGTATTAATCTATACATATAAAAATGAATTGCTGTTCGTTAGTCTCGCTAAAACTCGAGAACGGCTGGACCAATTTGGCTAATTTTGGTCTTGAATGATCTGTGAAAGTCCAGAGGTTTAAAAGGTAAATAAATATGAAAATGCTCGGAATTAAATAAAAATAACAATTTTGTTTTTCCTTTGATGTGTGGGGGACGGATTCCTTTTGTTTGATTTAAGTTTATTTTATACAAAAATTTAGGTCTTTTATTTATCGATTGAGGCACTACGAAGTCTGCCGGGTCAGCTAGTTATTTATAATTGTGACTACAACTTGCAAATACCGAAGGAAACACAACATAATATGTAAAGTTTGTAATTACGATATAGCTTCACCATTAGGATCGTCTGATCTAAAAAGTTCACTGACCCTCGAAATTCTTCACTCTGAAGTGTTCCTCCATTACCTTCAAGGGCTATTTCCATGTTCAATATGCTTAATTATAAACTGATTTATGGTTAATCGTAAATCTTCATTCAGTTATCGTCTGTCTGTTTTCGTATGCATTACGATTGATTTCAATTCATTCGGGCACTTTGAGCAATTTGATGTTGGCTTTTTTATTAAGTAGACGGGCAACTTTGTTAAGTTTTTTTTTTTATTGCCTTGATGTGTGGACGAGCTCACAGCCCACCTGGTGTTGCCACGTACCATCCGGCTATGGAACGAGCTCCCCTCCACGGTGTTTCCCGAGCGCTATGACATGTCCTTCTTTAAAAGAGGCTTGTGGAGAGTATTAAGCGGTAGGCAGCGGCTTGGCTCTGCCCCTGGCATTGCTGAAGTCCATGGGCGACGGTAACCACTCACCATTCAGGTGGGCCGTATGCTCGTCTGCCTACAAGGGCAATAAAGAAAAAAAAAAGTGGTTACTGGAGCCCATAGACATCTACAACGTAAATGTGCCATCCACCTTGAGACATAAGCTTTTAGGTCCTCAGTACAGTTACAACGGCTGCCCTGCCCTTCAAACCGAAACGCATTACTGCTTCACGGCAGAAATAGGCGGGGTAGTGTTCGAGTTTCGAAGTCCCATTTGTCTAAAAACCGAAAAGTATTGCTGATTTGTGGTAGAAATTAGTAAGGTACCTGTCCCTGAAACTGCGATAGTTTAAGACAAATATTTTTTTGTTATGGAAACTAGCGACATCTTGTAGCAGATGCCCCTAAACTTATATACTGTTAAAGTTAAAACATTTAATTGTTGAGTAACTAAACACAGTAAATAAAACATCAATAAATCATTCAAGTCTTTATTTCTTATAGACAAATTGATTAAATTTTATCAATTAGTAGTTTCTGAAATATTTGAAAAACCTTCATTAAAAATAAAATATAAGGTATGTAATAGGCTAGTGCCAGCTACAGGAGCAATGAGAAAGTAATCGAAGCGAAGCCACCTAGTGGCCGACGCCCGTAAACATTTTTGTTGAGTGCTCGAGTTACTAATCTATAACTTATGTGGTTCTTTTTTAATGAGAGTAGAGATAAAACCTATGGCATGGCCAGCTATAAAATAAAAAAAATATAAAAGCAAAAGTCAAAAAATAAAAAAACAAGACTATCGCCGACTGTTTTTTTTTTTTTTAAACCTACCTAAGCTGAGAGCCTTGAGAGGCTATTTCAGCGTAACCCTAACGTTTGTAGGTGAGCTCACGGGGCTCAAACCTGATGACGTTGCTAACACGAACCCTAGCAAGAGCCGTGCTTCGCAGAATCTACCACCGGATCGGAAACGCGACCCACTGAGAAGATCCGGCGAGAAACTCAGTGGGCTGTGTCTGAGAGTTAATTTACTCGTCGAGCCCTTCGTCGCAAGCGACGGGTTCGACGAGAACGGTGACCGGTGCTTGAAGTACCTAGAAGCACCGTTAGTGGATCGAGAGGATCCGAGATGACGTGTTTTGGGCGACGTCGACTGCTTTCCATTCTGTCCGCAGGATCGGGAATGTAGTTACCGGCGGCCACGATGAGAGGGTTCTCGTGTCGTGCCGCTTTATCGAAGTGGCGCATGGACGC
>NW_021011611.1:67007-184057 GCF_003987935.1 Bombyx mandarina
GAATTAGATTGTACTAAATTATCAGGTAAGAAACCATGTAATAATGATGCACTGAATGAATTAAATAGAATGAGGAATATTCGGTAGACAATTTCACTAAATACTAAAAACAAGAAAATAAAAATCGGTAAAAAAACTTTTAAGTTAAACGGTTTTATTTTATGTGCACTGAAAACTACAAAATAAATAAATAGTTACTTACCTATCAACCTACGTAGGTGATCTCGGTCATTAATATCTCTGATGGTAGTGGTTGTCATAACATGAACCATGTCAGCGGCCGAAAGGCAGTTCATGAAAGAACACTAACACCAGGGTTTGCTTGGTAGGTAAACTAAGCAGCCCACACTATAACAAGTAGGTATTTTGACCTTCTAGTTCAGAAATATTTTAGTACTAGGCAGAATAGCTTTTAGGCATATTAGACTAAAATAAAAACGTGGGGCCCATTATTATTTCTGTATTACTTTCTACTATACTAAGTGTGGATTGCATCGACTTATTATAATCGTCATCATCATCATCCTAGCGGTTTATCCCGGTCGCATCCGAAACCTCATAGCTCCGGAGTCCAGGGTCCGCTGAATCGACTTACTATAATCGTAACTGGAGGTTTTGACCATGAATAACCAGCCGTGGCGGCTTCACCAGCGAACGCCGAGCTCATGATCTACCAAAGTATAAGATATGCTCTGCCATAGGTATGATTTCAGAGGGGCCCCACGTTTTTATTTTAGTGCGGTAGGCAGCGGCTTGGCTCTGCCCCTGGCATTGCTGAAGTCCATGGGCGACGGTAACCACTCACCATCAGGTGGGCCGTATGCCCGTCTGCCTACAAAGGCAATAAAAAAAAAAAAATAAAAAAAAAATTTTATATAATAAGGAATTTCGTTCCTATCCGGTGTCCCACGACACCACACATCTTTTTTTATGTCGTATAGGCACACGAGCATACAGCTCACCTGATGGTGAGTGGTTACCGTCGCTAATGGACGTCAGCAATGCCAGAGGCAGAGCCAAGTCGCTGCCTACCGTTTTCAGGAGCCAAAGCTGAATAACATGGAATGGTATTCTCGTCATCGAATGGTAAGCATAATTACAGTTACTTTTATGATAGGACGCTCGTCCGTCTGTCCATCTTAGTCGCTCGTAACCCTGAAGAATGTAAAAAGGTACCATCTGAAAAAAAACGAGAAGAAAAAAGCGCGAGTTAAATTTAAGCTATATGTTTTTTTTTATGTCCCGGTAACAATACCTTTAAGCCAAGCGGTGTATTTTCTTCTTACAATTTTAATATGAAAAATGTACTTGAAGCGCCGTGAATAACGAAACGAAGTTGATTACTTTAATCAATTGGGATGATATTTTTTTATAGATGGCTGGACGAGCTCACAGCCCACCTGGTGTTAAGTGGTTACTGGAGCCCATAGACATTTACAACGCAAATGCGCCACCCAGTAAATCTCTGGAATTCGTTTCCATCAGCGGTCTTCCCCAACAGCTGCGACATTGGGTTATTCAAGAAAAGAGCATATTCTTACCTGAAGGGTAGGCAACGCACTGGCGTCGCTGGTGACCGTGGGCGGCGGTGAATCACTTACCATCAGGTGACCCGTCTTGCAAAAAAAAAACCACCTTTGAGATATAAGTTCTGAGGTCTCAAATATAGTTACAACGGCTGCCCCACAATTCAAACCAAAACGCATCACTGCTTCACGGCAGAAATAGGCAGGGTAGTAGTACCTACCTGCGCGGACTCACAAGAGGTCTTACCACAGTAAGAAATGAAACAAGATGAGATAATATGGAATATAGTCCCAGTATAATGTTGATTATTTTGCTGAGACTTTTTCAATGGACATTTTTGGAAGAACCTCAGAAGCTTCATGTAGTGACTTTGTTTTATTTTTCCACGTGCACATTCACAGATGCTCAACTAGACAACAAACCACCGTTATTACACGCATAAAAAACACTATAACTATAATTGAGACCTTAGAACTTATATCTCAAGGTGGGTGGCGCATTTACGTTGTAGATGTCTATGGGCTCCAGTAACCACTTAACACCAGGTGGGCTGTGAGCTCGTCCACTCATCTAAGCAATAAATAAAAAAAAAGACACTTCTTCTTCTCCATCGCTCCCTCATTGCTGAGGATCGTGACTCCGTTTCAGCTCGTCGACTGCCTGCATCCATTGGCTCCGATCAGTTGCCTGGTGTGGTGCAGCGCTAAGTGGTCCGCTGGCTTGCTCGGAGATCTGGTCGGATCAACTTTTGGGGCACCGGCCATTAGGACGTTTTCCTTCTTCTTTTCCAGTGACCATCAGACGTTCCAAGCTATCTACACCTCTGCGGGCAACGTGGCCAAAATAGCGCATTATGCGTTGCAGACAGGTGGTAGACAGGCGTTTAATAAAAAACACTAAATTTATAAAATCAACACAATTCATAAAACAACATGGCCACGTGGGTACCACGATGCTATCTATGACTGCGTGAAGCATCATGCGTTGTGGCTTGAAGTGATTTCAATAAAATTTAAACTCTATCTGCTTTGACATTTGGACAAACTCAACTAGATTACAAAAGACGAAAAATAGCGCCCCAAAAGTTAAGGCGTTCGGTACTCGTGTCGAGCGATGTGAGAGTGCCGGCGTTCGAATCCCGCTGGCAGGTAAAAAAATTTTTTCTAGAGAAACACGTACTTAACATGTGTTCAGAAATGACTTTTTTATTTTTTTTATTGCCCTTGTAGGCAGACGAGCATGCAGCCCACCTGATGGTGAGTGGTTACCGTCGCACATGGACTTTAGCAATGCTAGGGGCAGAGCCAAGCCGCTGCCTACCGCTTAATACTCTCCACAAGCCTCGTTTGAAGAAGGACAGAGCCGATGGTACGTGGCAAAAAATACGCACGCTGGAAACGCACTGTCGACTTCTACGATAAAGGATCATATTATCGTGTACTAAAAATTAAACCCGCAAAAAAATGTAATTTGCGTAAACACTCCGAGTTCACGGCCCGCCTGATGGTTACCAGAGCCCATGGACATCAACAGCATTAATCCCGACAAGCACTTCTCACCAATTATATTAATAACACGTAGATGCACGATTCATTTCATTGTAAATATTATTATTTTTTTTTAAATATTTATTAAAAAAAATAGATCAATTACATTTCTAAATAATTATTTAAAAAACATACATCAATTACTTTTCACGAACAGAATATATAAGTAATGTTTGAAACTTTATCGAGACAAATTTCACTTTTTAAATGTTTTTTCGTAGATTCTAGAAAATAAAATATTTCGCGCCTGATTAAATCTCAAAGCAACATGTATACGCAGTTTTGCTATTCTAAGCTGCAAGTGATTTTCAGATTTGTTTTAAAATGACTTATGAAAAAAATTATAGTTTAAAAAAACTAACAAAATACGCTTTTATAGAAAATTCCATTAAAATATAGAAAATAAATTTTAATAAATATGAATTAAAAATAGTGTAAGAAAAAATGATTTTATTGTAAAATACCGAATTTCGAGTTAATCCGACGTTTTGAAGGGGGTCAAAATATTCCGTTACATACTAACATGATTACGTCTGAAGCTAATAAAAGCGTATTAATCTATATATATATATATATATATATATAAATGAATTGCTGTTCGTTAGTCTCGCTAAAACTCGAGAACGGCTGGACCAATTTGGCTAATTTTGGTCTTGAATGATCTGTGAAAGTCCAGAGGTTTAAAAGGTAAATAAATATGAAAATGCTCGGAATTAAATAAAAATAACAATTTTGTTTTTCCTTTGATGTGTGGGGGACGGATTCCTTTTGTTTGTTTTAAGTTTATTTTATATAGCGACCCGCCCTCGCTTCGCTTCGGAAACATTAAAACCCACATGAAACCAAAAAAATAAAATAAAAAAAAATTAAAAAAAAGTAGCCTATGTTCATCAGGGACAATGTCGGCTTCTAATGGAAAAAGAATTTTTCAAATCGGTCCAGTAGTTTCGGAGCCTATTCGAAACAAACAAACAAACAAACAAATCTTTCCTCTTTATAATATTAGTATAGACAAAAATTTAGGTCTCTTATTTATCGATTGAGGCACTACGAAGTCTGCCGGGTCAGCTGGTTACTTATAATTGTGACTACAACTTGCGAATACAGAAGAAAACACATCATAATATGTTAAGGTCGTAATTACGATATAACTTCACCATTAGGATCATCTGATCTAAAAAGTTCACTGACCCTCGAAACTCTTCACTCCGAAGTGTTCCTCCATTACCTTCAAGGGCTATTTCCGTGTTCAATATGATGCTTAATTATAAAATGATTTATGGTTAATCGTAAATCTTCATTTAGTTATCGTCTGTCTATTTTCGTATGCATTACGATTGGTTTCAATTCATTCGGGCACTTTGAACAATTTGATGTTGGCTTTTTTATTAAGTAGACGGGCAACTTTGTTAAGTATTATTTTTTATTTTTTTTATTGCCTAGATGTGTGGACGAGCTCACAGCCCACCTGGTGTTGCCACGTACCATCCGGCTATGGAACGAGCTCCCCTCCACGGTGTTTCCCGAGCGCTATGACATGTCCTTCTTTAAAAGAGGCTTGTGGAGAGTATTAAGCGGTAGGCAGCGGCTTGGCTCTGCCCCTGGCATTGCTGAAGTCCATGGGCGACGGTAACCATCAGGTGGGCCGTATGCTCGTCTGCCTACAAGGGCAAAAAGAAAAAAAAAAGTGGTTACTGGAGCCCATAGACATCTACAACGTAAATGTGCCATCCACCTTGAGACATAAGCTTTAAGGTCCTCAGTACAGTTACAACGGCTGCCCTGCCCTTCAAACCGAAACGCATTACTGCTTCACGGCAGAAATAGGCGGGGTAGTGTTCGAGTTTCGAAGTCCCATTTGTCTAAAAACCGAAAAGTATTGCTGATTTGTGGTAGAAATTAGTAAGGTACCTGTCCCTGAAACTGCGATAGTTTAAGACAAATATTTTTTTGTTATAGAAACTAGCGACATCTTGTAGCGGATGCCCCTAAACTTATATATTGTTAAAGTTAAGGCATTTAATTGTTGAGTGACTAAACACAGAACATAAATAATCAATAAATCATTCAAGTCTTTATTTCTTATAGAGAAATTGTTTAATTTTTATCAATTAGTAGTTTCTGAAATATTTACAAAACCTTCATTAAAAATAAAATATAGGGTAGTTAATATGTTACTGCCATCTACAGGAGCAATGAGAAACTAATCGAAGCGAAGCCACCTAGTGGCCGACGCCCGTAAGTATTTTTGTTGAGTGCTCGAGTTACTTATCTATACCTTATGTGGTTCTTATTTAATGAGAGTAGAGATAAAACCTATCGCACGGCCAGCTATAAAATAAAAAAAACATAAAAGCAAAAGTTAAAAAATAAAAAAACAAGACTATCGCCGACCGCGCCGCACGCGTTGTACACGCACACGCCGCTTGTTTTATTTTTATGGACTCTTATTAATTTTCTATAATATTAAATTACGAACTCTTACTGACGATAATATTCGTCGTTGCGCGAGTGGTATACCAGTTATATGGACAAATAATTTAGAAGAGGGCCGTGTCAAGTCGCCGCCATTACGGGTCGTCTGGACAGTGCTGCTGGCAGTGACGTTCAATTCTGCAGCCTAGAAGAAGCTAGCGACGGGTTGGCAGGTACGTCTACTCCTCATAACCTAGCCTCGGCATGCCCCTCTTTTTGTACGATACTCGCCCCCGCAAAAACTTCCTTCAAAAATATTGAACCAGCGCACCGCCGTGGTGAAAATTTGTAAAGAGTTTTTCCCACTATTATGTGTATTATCTATGATAAGGTAATAGAAACTAAAATGGTACGTCTTGCCGGATTTGAGCTCTGGCTGACTGCACCCATTAGGACACTATTAAAAAGGATAAGCTACACGTAACATGCATTTGACCAAATATTTGCTCCAAAACTACCAACATATGATGTGAAATTCAGCTTAATGGAACGTCTGAAACAAAACTCGGGCCGCGTGTAACGAAATAAACAGTTTGGATAGCTTGTCGCCGCCGAAATCACTAAGCTTGAGGTTTACTTATACAGGGCGTTGTAATTACATTTTTTTTTATATTTTTCAAAAAATCACCTTATTCTCTTAGAATTTAAACACGCTGTGGGATCGCCGTTGTTGGGATGGGATTCCCATTTCATATTATATAATGTTAGAGGTTGTGTATAAATTATTAACAGAGAGAACAGCGCCATCTCTCGGACGAGGTTTGTACTACACCAAAAAAGTTTCGTTAGTCAAGTGTCAAAAACGCGAAATAAATGTACTTTCTATTTATTTAACTCTCTCTCTCTCTTCGATCGGTTCCTCACTGCTGAGGATCGTGACTCCGTCCGATTTCGTCAACCAATTTATTTAACAATAAATCAAATTTATTTAACAATAATAATAAAACTCTAAGGAATCCTGCAGTGATAAAAGTATCTCTACAGAAGACCCAGGACCACAGATTCATCTAGATTTCTTCAACTCAACTCTAGTAGCAGTAATTCATCATTGAGTCAACGATGGGTAACACCGTCTTACCTATTTCTGCTGCGAAGCATACGTTCTGGTCTGGACGGGAGACCTGGTATATATTTATATTTTTTCTTGCTTAGATGGGTGGACGAGCTCACAGCCCACCTGGTGTTAAGTGGTTACTGGAGCCCATAGACATCCACAACGCAAATGCACCACCCACCTTGAGATATAAGTTCTAAGATCTCAGTAAAGTCACAACGGCTGCCTTCAAACCGAAACGCATTACTGCTTCACGGCAGAAATAGGCAGGGTGGTGGTACCTACCCGCGCGAACTCATATCATACAGATACTCCTGCCTCACGTCTCAAGGACAGTGACAATCACTTTGCGACCTCCCAGCGTTATCAAGTGTCCTACGAGTTAGCTCAGGACACAGAAACTAAAAGACTGGTTTTAAACATCCTGTATAGTATGTATAGAGATGGCAGCGGGACGTTTCGCTTAGACCACACGTTCATTTGACACATTCACAGCTAATCCTGTCTTAGCCTGAATAAAACACTAAGGGTATGCGAGACAAGAGTAACGTATGCTCTAATCGCCGCTAAAGCTACATTAGACGAGTCCATGTTAATGAGGCGGCAGACTCGTTACTGGTGGTAGGACCTCTTGTGAGTCCGCGCGGGTAGGTACCACCACCTGGCGTATTTATGCCGTGAAGCAGCGTTTCGGTTTGAAGAGCGGGGCAGTCGCTGTAATATACTGAGACCTTAGGACTTATATCTCAAGGAGGGTGGCGCATTTACGTTGTAGATGTCTATGGGCTCCAGTAACCACTTAACACCAGGTGGGCTGTGAGCTCGTCTACCTATCTAAGCAATAAAAAAAAACTTAGAAATTTGCCAATCTACTGGTACTGTCGAGGGGCTATTCTGGCTTCTCCGTGACTGGTGGAGAGCTCACGGCGATAAACCTGAAAGAATTTACTAGCATCAGCCCTAGCAAGAGCAGTTTTAAAGTCATCGCGGCCTAAAGGATAAGACGTCCGGTGCCGATGTTCGAATCTCAGGCGGGTACCAATTTTTCTAATGAAATACGTAATTGACAAAGGTTCACGGTTGACTTCCACGGCGAAGGAATAACATCGTGTAATAAAAATCAAAACCCGCAAAATTATTATTTTCGTAATTACTTGGGTGGTAGGACGTCTTGTGAGTCCGCACGGGTTGGTACCACCGCCCTGCCTATTTCTGCCGTGAAGCAGTAATGCGTTTCGGTTTGAAGGGCGGGGCAGCTGTACTGTAAAAACTGAGACCTAAGAGCTCTTTATTTTTATTACCGGCCGGTATCAGCCCGGAGAAAATTAAATGTGAATAAGCATTAAGACTGTCCCCGATATTTTATTTATATACAATTATGTTTATAAGAGTAATAATACTATCATGTTCTTAGTATATATGTATAATTATATGGAATGCTACCACCACCACCACCACCACCACCCTGCCTATATCTGCCGTGAAGCAGTAATGCGGTTCGGTTGATTCGGGGCAGCCGCTGTAGCTATACCTTTGAACTCATATCTCAAGATGGGTGGCGGCATATACGTTGTAGATCTCTATGGGCTCCGGTAACCACTTAACACCAGGTGGGACGTGACCTCATCCACCTAAGCAATAAAAAAATTAAAGTTCTAGACCGTAGCTTGAGGCCAAGTCGCAACGACATTACCACCACGAGGCTTGGTAATGAATTGTAACTAAATTGACAAGCATAACAAACGTCGCGGGCAGGATTATATTTTGTATACAGTCGGAGCAACTAACGCGGCACAGATTAGGCTGGATTCAGAGGTTTCCGTCTTTCGGCTCGCGGGGCCGAATGTGCGTTTTTTACCGAATCTTTTCGATATTTTTTTTATTTTTTTTATTGCTTACATGGGTGGACGAGCTCACAGCCCACCTGGTGTTAAAGTGGTTACTGGAGCCCATAGACATCCACAACGTAAATGCGCCACCCACCTTGAGATATAAGTTCTAAGGTCTCAAATAAGTTACAACGGCTGCCCCACCCTTCAAACCGAAACGCATTACTGCTTCACGGCAGAAATAGGCAGGGTGGTGGTACCTACCACCAGTAAAAGTATATATATATATACTGTATTCATATATATCATATCGTAGCATCGTTGTGATTCCAAAGTCGATGAAACGAAAAAGCGACAGTAAAAGAAAGAGACAGACACATAAATTAATAAGATTTAACGTGAGAGAAAATGAGGTAGGAAGCATTATAATAAATAATAATTATTTATTTATTTCTCTCTTATAAGTATAGAACAAATACAAATGGAAAGTAGCCTTATAATATATTTTGTAAGTCTTTGAAGGTGTGTATGTGAACGTTTGTGTGTGTTGTTTGTGTGTGTGTGAGTGTGTGTGTGTGTGAGTGTGTGTGTGTGTGTGTTTATACAGCTTCTCATATTTTTTTTATTGCTTTTATTTTATTCTTGGTTCTCTTTGTGCTCTGCTTCGTACCTAATATTCATACTTAATACATTCGAAATAAATCTGTAATACGTAATATATACGAATAAAATGTAAAATAATTATCACACTTTGTATCGCTATGATCATTATCTATATCATTACTAAAACCTACAATAATAATTATCCTTTTCCCGAAATTTTTTCTCATTATCTCAAGCTAACATTTTTTAAGGTTTCACTTCTACCACGTATGAATAGCACACATGTTCATTATCACTTGAGTAAATAAAACTATGTTTGAAGTTTGATCTTTATGTGCACATCAAACAGGCGTTGGTGGTGTAATGGTCAGCATAGTTGCCTTCCAAGCAGTTGATCCGGGTTCGATTCCCGGCCAACGCACATTTTTTTTTACTTTTGTGATTAATAAAATATAATTGACTTTTTTGTTGACATATTTGTTAAAGAAAAAGAACTAGAAACAGAACAGAAAGAACAGAAATTTATTTTTAGCTGCAAGTAGCTTCATATAGTGTTACCTCTGACTGGTACTATTACGATTTGTCCTAGAGTAAAGTGCTTTCCTTCTTTTTTTTGTTGCCCTTGTAGGCAGACGAGCACACGGCCCACCTGATGGTGAGTGGTTACCGTCGCCCATGGACTTCAGCAATGCCAGGGGCAGAGGCAAGCCGCTGCCTACCGAAATGTAATGTGAAAGTGTAGAAAAACTGTACTCTAACGTTAACAACGCATAGGTTGCATCGGCAAATGAAATTGTCAAATATGAAAACTGGTACCGGAGCGATGGCAACACGTTCAGCGATTGAAACCCAGTGTATGGCTTAACAAACAAACAATGCGTCGTCAAAGTATTCGGACACCAGTTCGGTGTTTATTACTATGGTGGTAGGACCTCTTGTGAGTCCGCACGGGTGGGTACCACCACCCTGCCTGTTTCTGCCGTGAAGTAGTAATGCGTTTCGGTTTGAAAGGGGGGGGGGGCAGCCGTTGTAACTATACTGAGGTCTTAGAACTTATATCTCAAGGTGGGTGGCGCATTTACGTTGTGGATGTCTATGGGCTCCAGTAACCACTGAACACCAGGTGGGCTGTGAGCTCGTCCACCCATCTATGCAATAAAAAAAAACCAAAATCTGTGGATCGCGTGTATAAATTGTCATAGCGACTCATCGAGCTCTAGCTTAACTTTCGGTGAGTCACTTAACCTGGCGAGAAACTAAGAAGAGTAAAGAGAGAGAAGTCTTCTTCTCAGTGGGTCTCGTTTCCGATCCGGTGTTAGATTCTGCGAAGCACTGCTCTTGCTAAGGCCAGTGTTAGCAACACTCCCGATTTGAGAGCCCCGAGAGCTCACCTACACCCTAGGGTAACGCTGATATGAGTCGTCTATTATCAAAGGTGGCAATCTGTGCATTTGGACAAAAAAAAGTTATTGATATGTCAATACAGATATATTTGAATATAATCGTCTTCTTCATAGAATACGGTTCAAAACCTGCATTAAATAAAGGTTAATACTTAACCTGTTATTTATCTAAGATGTCGTTCAGAAGAGTTTTGTGACTGCCAATGGAATACAAAGTCAATAATTCGTTTTTCTGATTTAGCAATAATTGTCCAAAAGTCACATTGCCGGCTTTGATAATAGTCGACTCATATAGCCTCTCAAGGCTATTAGCATAGGTAGGAAAAATACCTAAAGGCTCAGTCAAGAGGGATGGGACTTGCTAACAGCTGCCCAAGCGCCTCCGAAGGAGACCTAACAACTGAAAAGTAGCTGCTTCACGAATCACGAATGAATACTGTTTCACTGCGAAGGCTTCCTACCACCACTTTCGGAATTAGGATTCCTGTTTGTACATAAGCATATATATATATATATATATATATATATATTTTATTGCTTAGATGCGTGGACGAGCTCACAGCCCACCTGATATTAAGTGGTTACTGGAGCCCATAGACATCTACAACGTAAATGCGCCACCCACCTTGAGATATAAGCTCTAAGGTCTCAGTATAGTTACAACGGCTGCCCCACCCTTCAAACCGAAACGCATTACTGCTTCACGGCAGAAATAGGCGGGGCGGTGGTACCTACCCGTGCGGACTCACAAGAGGTCCTACCACCAGTAATAATATAGTAAAATCTTACAACAAATACATAGTATAATAATATAGTACAATCTTTTCACATCAGTGGGCTTAGTGCGAGCTTTTTAAGGTTCTGCATAACGTAAGAGCTAATTCAAATTTGTACGGAGTTGGAACGTTTGCCTACGTTTACCGCTAGGGGCGCTGTTCCAACTGCATACAAATCTGAGTTAACTTTTACGCTATCGAGAACGTTAAAAAACTCGCATTAAGCGCACAAGATTGTGGTATTACATGCAGTACTAAAAACTCCAAAAGATCGATGCCTTTGAAATGTCGGTGTGGCGGAGGATGCTGCGAATACCGTGGACTGCCATGAGAACAAACGAGTCCATTCTAAGGCAGCTAGACGTCCGAAAAAGGCTCTCTTCCATCTGCCGGGAACGTGTTATGAGCTTCTTCGGACACATCATGCGGTCTCCCAGACATGAATTAGAGAAGCTCATAATTACGGGTCGAATAGAAGGCAAGCGCGCTGTGGGCAGAACACCAGCCAGATGGTCAGATCTGGCCAGAGAAGCAGTCGGTGGTAGTCTGTACCATGCAGTCCATGCCACCCATGATCGAGCACATTGGAAGCACATCGCATGTGGTCGCGATCTTCAGTAGTGAGGGATTAATATAGAAGAAGATGCAGTACTACCAATCGGATTCGCATTCGGCCGCGGTATCTGTTGCCGGCACTAATCTGTGCACACCCCATTTAAGATGTAAACACACAAGTATAGGTAACCTACCCCACAAGGGGGCTGGGTAGGCTGGGTTCAGTCGTGGCGGCACTGCGCCGCTATACGGACGTCGCGGGGGTGACAAACGCTAACCCTGGAATTTAAGCAAAAAAAAAAAAACAAAAAAACCTAAAAATCGAAAAAGAAATATGGCATTACGGTTTTAAAAATCCGAATTAAAGGCATAATGTTTTGTTTTTATTTAAGTGTTGCTACTTAAATCGGTGTTTGAATGTGCATAGCAAGGATGTGATAGAAATTTATCGAAAAACTACACTATACGTAAGTCTAGTTTTTCTTGTACAGATAAACGTCCCATATATTCAATACATCACGTAATTAAGGTTATCTAACTAATATGTTACGTGACATTACTTTAATTCGAGATATACAGAGATTTTAAATGCCTCTAATGTAGTAAACAAACTTACATCACAAGGGGATGTCGTATTTAAAAAAAATTCTATATATTAAAATCTCATCCTTGCCGATTCAACCTGGTCACACAGGATGGCGGCTCTTTTAAGAATTAACGTATAACAGCCCAACACGTATCTACAGAATTTTAAATTATTTTTTTTGTAAATAGCCTTTTATTTTAAAGTGAAAATTCTGTTATTTTTTTACCCTTGCTATTATCTGGTAGCCTTTGAGGCTATCCCAGCTACGCCCTGACGATTAGGTCAACTAACAGGCTCTAACTAAGAGTATTTGCTAACACTAGCCCTAGCAAGTGCTTCGCAGAATCTACCGCCAGATCAAAATCGTGACCCACTGAGAAGATCACTTTTTGAAGTTATACTTCTTTAGGCGCGTTATGAAAAATTGATGAGAGTGAAATTTTACGATGCGCGCGCACCGTGACACAAAATTAACAGAATGAAGTTGCCCACTAAATCGCTCATTACAAGACGACCGACGTAACTTGGCGAGTCTGAATATAGCCGCAGGTGAACTTTCCGAACCGTACCGAGAAATATCGAATTTATACGATGTCAAGAAAAGGGATGTCCAATATGCGTGTTTGAGGATGTTGTTTAATGGTTTTTTTTTCTTCAAATTGATTAAAATTTAAATAAATAAAAAAAGAAGTGAATTTAATAAAAATAAAGTGTAACTTCTTACGCGCGTACATAAATACACGCACCATTTTTTTATGAGGACTTTTCTTCAATAAACAATATTTAAACCTAAACTTAATGTACTGAAACTTATTTAGTATGTCACTAATTACGTATTTATTTAATATATGAACCAATTACTTATTCCTAACAAAGAGGTACCGTTATTAATTAACTTTTCCAAAATTCCTAACATCCTCATTCGCTCTTAATTCCCCCATAATTTAGTGGCACGTGCCTATTTCGGCCGCGGCGTATTCGTGCCATCGCTATCAAGAGCGTATGTTCTAACTTTGTAAACCTCATGCCTCAATCTGAACCCCCTTGAGGCTTGAGGTCGAAATCTCATTTATATTTCGTGATGGCTGTCCGCTGCTTAGACCGTATGACTGGTCGCGGTAGCAATGACAGGATGGTGGTACCTACCCGTGCAGACTTACATCCTACCACCAGTAATGGGCTTCAGTATCTACTTAAGACTAAGTAGATGTTACTAATGAAGATAATTTTTAATCTGCTTCAGAAAAGGAGAAGGTTCTCTATTCGACAGTTTTTTTTTAATTTGTCATCTGAATATTTTTCTATGTGAGATGATTTTCATGATTCCTAGAACTTATGCTTCTAATTCGGTCCAGTATGAATTTTAACAAGATCCTACTCGTAGATTTTGGATTATCCTTAATAATCCACGTTTAATTGACTTCAACTAATTTGATGATATTCTCATTTCTGAACGTCGTCGTGGCCTAAAGGATAAGACGTCCGATGCATTCGTATCGAGCGATGTATTAGTGTTCGAATCTCGCAGGCATGTACCAATTTTTCTAATGAAATACGTACTTAAAAAAATTAATGTTCACGATTGACTTCCACGGTGAAGGAAAAACATTGTGTAATAAAAATCAAACCCGCAAAATTATAATTTACGTAATTACTGGTGGTAGGACCTCTTGTGAGTCCGCGCGGGTGGATACCACCACCCTGCCTATTTCTGCCGTGAAGCAGTAATGCGTTTCGGTTTGAAGGGTGGGGCAGCCGTTGTAACTTACTTGAGACCTTAGAACTTATATCTCAAGGTGGGTGGCGCATTTACGTTGTGGATGTCTATGGGCTCCAGTAACCACTTAACACCAGGTGGGCAGTGAGCTCGTCCACCCAGCCAAAATAGACATAACAAGATAGACTAACTTGTAAAGACTTAAAAACTACCTTTTATTAGATAGCTTTATTTGCGTATGATGTGGTATTTGCATTAAATAGCTTAATTATCATTATATCGAATGTAAGCTTTTACGCTCCAATTCACCTATGATCATTTTATATATTTGTTCTACTACTCATCGTGCATATATCTACCGCGACGGGTCAAGCTTTGCTAGCGCTTTTAATGGTGGAATACCCCACCAGTTGGCAGTTAATTTATAATGAAGTGAGCCCAAAAATTTAATTTGACTAATTTTAGAATTAACGCTTCGCTATTTCTTATATCATTGTTTTATTATAATTATCGTTTTTTTTTCAATCATCTTCATACAAAAATCTCAAATCCAGTAAAACTACTTATATATAGTCATCATCATCATCATCGTCATTCTTCTGCTCTTTTCCGAGTCACCTGGGGTCGGCGCAACATGTTTTCTCCTTCCATACACCTCTATCATATACCATTACTTCGCTCATTCCCCTCTTACATATATCCATCACGCAATCCACCAATTTTTTCTTAGGTCTACCTCTTGCCTAAAGCCTTTCTATTGCCTTGTCACACAGTAAAACAAATAATGGGGTGTCGTAAATATATTGTCTAAATCCAAAACATATATATTGACTTTCGTATTTTGACACAGCTGTAAATGTGGTTACATTTAAAAACCATTTTTGTAGCAACGCGGCAACGCCTTGGCCTCAAACTTTGCAATCTAATACGGTTCTTGTAGCCAATTTATACGCAACGAGTAATATTCCCGAGCAGATGGGTGCCGTTTTAATAAGGCCACGGCACGCACCTGAGTCTGTGTTGTTTATTTAAAAAAAAACGGTCTGAGTCGCGTCTATATGTTTTGTGTGTAAATGAATTATTATTTCTCTAGACCAGCGGTCGGGGAACTTTTTAAATTATGATCCTAAAATATTTTTGTGTAAGTTGATATTACCCCATGGCGAAGAACAGAAAAAAACGAAATCGCTTCTTTTTAGCATCTTTCATATTATAGCCCCCATGATGATTTTGAAAAGAAAACAATAACTAAAAATTTAAATTACTAGCCGACCCGGCATACTTCTTAGTGCCGTAATCGATAAATAAAAGACCTAAACTTTTGTATAAAATAAATTTAAAACAAACAAAATGAATCCGTCCGACGGGAGACACATCAAAGGAAAAACAAAATTGCTATTTTTATTCAATTCCGAGCATTTTCATATTTATCTACTTTTTAAACCTTCTCTGGACTTCCACAAATAATTCAAGACCAAAATTAGCAAAATCAGTTCACTTATATATATATATAGATAGATAGATAGATAGTTTAATTCTTTTATTCATATCCCTGTATTCTACCACTTGCGTCATTGAACGTATATATAAATCCAGTACGCAGAACTCTGTCTCATTGAGAACTTTAACTTTTTCCAGAAGTTCGCTTGCAGAAAACCTCTATGTGGCCTATAGCAATTGTTCAACACCAGGCCAAGATTGCCATCTCTGCTTATAAATAAACAAACTTCCTCAATCAAAAAAACCAGGGAACTTTACAAAGCAGTCGAACCAACAACAAAAAAAGAAATATCATTATATTATTCTTTCCTCAAATTACAATATTTAAAGGAAATTTAATCTGATAACTTTATACAGAAAATTACAGGAAAAAATGAACACCAAATGAAAGTCCCTTGTCTGCGGGCGACATTCTTTCATCCGTCCGCGAGAATTCAACTGAAATTTACAAAATGTCCTAAAGTTTGGTTACATTCCGGCGGCTCTCGACGAAGTACCCGTTTTTATTGTACTAGTTAGAGACTACGTTATATTATGATATCTTACTAGTACGAGTATCTGATATTCGTCAGATAAAACCATGTTCTATTATGATATCGTACTAGTATCTGATATTCGGTAGATAAAACCATGTTCTAATATGATATCGTACTAGTATTATGATATTCGGTAGATAAAACCATGTTCTATTGTGATATCGTACTAGTATTTGTTATGCGGTAGATAAAAAGCATAGCAGACATATAATGGGTTTGATTAGACCGTTATTAGATTTCGTGAAATATTTAACTAATAACGGAATTATTAGAATATTAATCGCTTATGATTCACTTTGACTTGCCGGTTCTCTTGTTTTGTGCTATTAATTAACAATATTAGTTAATACGATTAAATAGTTTATTAAACTGACTCTAAATGAAAGCACCAAGATCTAAGATAATATAGTTTGCCTACTGAAAAGGACAGTTTGGTAACTTCTACCAGAGTGGTTCTGTATATGTGCAGAAGGTTCTGTATATGTCCGCTAGTATTAAATTGAGAAATCCGTAGACATTATACAACGCGAATACTAACAGCCGCTGTGAGATATAAGGCCGAAGTTTTAATGATTTTTTTATTGCCCGTAGACGAGTATACCTGATGGGTTGTGTTACCGTCGCCCGTGGACGTCAGCAATGCCAGGGACTGAGCCAAGCCGCTGCCCATCGTTTAGTACTCTCCGCAAGCCTCGCTTGGAGAAGGAAACGTCATAGCACTCGGGAAACACCGTGGAGGGGAGCTCATTTCAAAGCCGGTACGTGGCAAAAAGGAAGGAAGAAAGGCCGCCCCAGAACAACTTGGCGTCGCTCGGTGCAGCAAGAGCTAGGGGTCTTGGACATGACGTGGGAGAAGCTAGAACAGACCGCCCAAGACCAATGTAAATGGATAAATTTGATTCGAACCCTACACCCCAGCAGAGGGTAATGGGGAAGAATGATGAATCATGACGTGTCAAAAAAGATCTCTGGGAACGCACTGTGGATGAACACAGTGGTTCTAGGTAGCATGGATGAACTCTACTGATGTTATCATCTTAAGAAATTCCTCTGAGCACTCCCATGGAACATACGGTACAAAATACAGAGGGAACTGAAGTTCTTCCGCAGACCCAGAGGTTCCGAATTTCGTATTCGCGGCAGAATGTGCCTACCTATGAGGCCTACCATTAGTGAAGGACTGCTCCGGTGGCGCATACCATACCGAGGTCATATCATAGTACTTTGGCACTAAACCGCTCAATTCTTAAATACCAGGTATTTTGTTCAAATTAGTAAAGGACTGCTCCGGCGGCGCGTACCATACCGAGACCATATCATAGTATTTTGTCACAAATCCTCTCAATTCCTAAATATCAGGTATTTTGTTCAAATTAGTAAAGGACTGCTTCGGTGGCACGTACTATTGCGAGATCATATCATAGTATTTTGTCACTAAGCCGCTCAATTCTTAAATACCAGGTATTTTGTTCAACTTAATACGCTCCAAACACTAATATCTGCGGATGCTTGGAATGGCTATTTGACAGATTACAGAAAAGAAGTAATTACGTAACCAACTTTGTATGTAATAAGTATCTTTTGAGGTTTTCGGTAGCGGAAAATTCATTTTTTTTCAATCCAATTTTTTTATTACAAACTTTTGTAATATTCGCGCGTGGAAGTTAGTATGATTAGTAGAGTATACATATAGTGAGAAAATTTACAATTTTCGTGATTTAGTCGAATCCAAGATAAACCACCTTTCCCCCAGTTTTCCTGGACATAAGGTCCGCCGACTGTTCGTCTGGTCGCTGCTATGGTACCTGGCTTCATAGAAGTTTCAATGGCCGGTGTGGATAGTGAAAAAATATGTGAATAAGTAGGGTATGGTGCAACTATGGTTACCGCTATCTAGTCTCGTGTGCATCTGGTATTAGATGCCCATCGGGGCCTATACATCACAGCGTGACTGTTGGATTCCCTTGAGATCTGAGGAAGTCTTAATTATATTGTAAAATCTAATATATAAAATTCTCGTGTCGCGGTGTTTGTTGCCAAACTCTTCCGCAATGGCATATGCGGTTCTCGTGAAATTTTGTGTGCATATCTGAGAATCAGTCAACATCTATTTTTCATACCCCTAAATATTAAGTATGGTCTACCCAAAAAAACAAATTGCCCTGAAATAATGTATATGGCGAAACAAAGTTTGCCAGGTCAGCTACTGGCTCTACATATTTTACGGGTTTAATTTTCATTACCCGAAAACTTGTCTCGTTTCATGGAGGAAATAAATAAAAAAATCCGCCAACAAAATCGTTTCATTCTTGAGCGAGTTAAAGCTATTTCCCTTACGCAAATTGAGGTCCCAAAAGCTCGTCTTCCGTAAAACTATTCCAATATATTTACGAATAACGCAACTCAAGTAATCGCTCGGGGAATTTAGGGAAACGAGAATTGACAACAATATCTTGCATTGTAAGAAAATCGTAGTTCGGATGTGTTAAGAGTCTTTCAGTTTATGTAGATGAGTATAACTGCGGACAATAGGCAACAATGGAATTATCTAAAAGACAGTTTTATATTACGATCATTAGGTCTATTTTTATGCTGCCGATTATAAGGAAATGTCAGCTTCATTTTTTTTTTATTGCTTAGATGGGTGAACGGGCTCACAGCCCACCTGGTGTTAAGTGGTTACTGAAGCCCATAGACATCCACAACGTAAATGCGCCACCCACCTTAAGATATCAGTTCTAAGGTCTCAAGTACAGTTACAACGGCTGCACCACCCTTCAAACCGAAACGCATTACTGCTTCACGGCAGAAATAGGCAAGGTAGTGGTACCCACCCGCGCCGGCTCACAAGAGGTCCTACCACCAGTAATGACGCAAATTATAATTTTGCGGGTTTCATTTTTATTACACGACGTTATTCCTTCACCGTGGAAATCAATCGTGAACATTTGTTGAGTACGTATTTCAATAGAAAAATTGGTACCCGCCTGAGATTCGAACACCGGTGCATCGCTCGACACGAATGCACCGGACGTCTTATCCGTTAGGCCACGACGTATCTAAAAGATTATCTAAAAGGCATAGCTAAATTAGGATCATTAGTGCAGAATGTTTGTCTATTTTTATGCTGCCGATTATAAAGATATGTCAGCTAATATAAAATACATATATTCCTACTTCGTAATAGAATTTTATGTTCCTTTTTTCACCTCTTGAGACTTCGATATCAAAGATAGCTACATCTGCGTCATTTACGTCTTTATCACTGATCCGGACTATAAATTTTGGTTGCTTACAAGGGTAAGCTCAGCTCCCGTTGTGTCTTTAACAACGTGAATAGGCTGCCAATCATGAGCAGTGAGTGCTCGTGATCACAAGGGCTTCGTAAAACATTGAAAACCTAGTGATAAGCGTGGGCTCGGCACTGTATAATACTGTTACGCCGGTAAAAGTAACGCCATCTATCGCCGAATACTCGAACGAATATTGAAGGATCTAGTAGCATCTAGAACGCGTGGGAAGTGCAATGCCATCTATTGTCAGATAGCGGAAAACACAGTACTCGGCTTTTGTGGAATATTCTCGACGTTTCTAGGGATTTCTTCTCGGCTATAAAAGCATTGCAGAGATGGCACGCAGTCAGCTAGTAATCGGAACTACTCGAAGCGAAACAGCGAACGGATCACCTGAAGCGAAGCGGAAGAAGCGAATTGAGAATTTTAAAGTGTTCTGTGTGTGTTCTAAGTGCTTATACAGTATTAACTTTTAGTTCGGTGTAATTTTAAGCTATTGCATAGCTTTTATCGCGGGCCTTGAGCGCGGCGACCGAATCATGAAATTCCGTAACGAAAAAAAAAAACCTTACACCCCTCACTCCGCCTACCATTCGCTAGCATACTAGCTCGCATTCAACCCATTCACACGTTGCGCTTGTGTAGTGTTTGTGATTAAGCGCGCGGCGTGACGTCACACTGCATGCGCATCATGAAAATTCTGCCCATCTCTCTCTCGCGCGGTCTAGCTTATGAGTGTGAAGGGGACAGTTAAGGTTTTGCTTTTATTAATGTTTAATATAGCGTGGTCTTGTTTTATTATTGTTTTAATATTAAATTATCATTGTCTAATTATAATTGCATAAGTTGATAAAAAATGCTATGNGGACAGTTAAGGTTTTGCTTTTATTAATGTTTAATATAGCGTGGTCTTGTTTTATTATTGTTTTAATATTAAATTATCATTGTCTAATTATAATTGCATAAGTTGATAAAAAATGCTATGCAATAGCTTTACCGCGGCAGTTCCCGAGTGCCACACGTTTGTTTTTTTATTTATCCCGAACCCCAGCGAGTAACAATACTACTACTAGGCCACGGAAGTTCGATATATCTGCGGCCCTTTATTTTCAAAGTGGGTTAAAAGTCCGATAAAACGTTCCAGTGTAAGCTTTTATCTAGATGAACAAAAGCTGTACTAAACTTTGTTACTATGTGAGGGCGGGTTATGTGTCATCCCTATGGTATTGTTAGTTTAAAGTCCAAACACAAAAACTAAGGCTTGTGTGTTGGCTTGAAAACGACCATATGATTTTGCGATTTCAGACAGCTCTGTAAAACTACTGGTGGTAGGACCTGTTGTGAGTCCGCACGGGTAGGTACCACCGCCCTGCTTATTTCTGCCATGAAGCAGTAATACGTTTCGGTTTGAAGGGTGCGGCAGCCGTTGTAACTATACTTGAGACCTTAGAACTTATATCTCAGGGTGGGTAGCGCATTTACGTTGTGGATGTCTATAGGCTCCAGTAACCAGTTAACACCAGGTGGACTGTGAGCTCGTCCGCCCATCTAAGCAATAACAAAAAAAATTGCTTGTACCTTATTTCGCAGTTATTAGAATATGAATTTGTTGAAAGAACCAAATATAGTTTTATTGAAGCCCGTAGATACGAAACAGCTAGATTGCAAGCACAATTTCTCGGGGGTGTTTGGAATATTAAAGGCTCAAAGCGCATGGGTAGTTTGAACGAAGTCTACACTTTTTGTGCCCAACAGAAGCCTACTTACTCATTTACGTGGAGTGATTGATGACAGCCATCATTTCAATATTCCAATCTGTAAGCGTTGTTAATGATATAATATTTAAATAGGCAAAGGCAAAATCAATCAAACAATATTGCTAAGCGTCATATCTCTGTTTTTCAACATATTTTCTTTCACTTAATAGAACTATTAAAGAGATTTCGAGTTAAAAAAAATTAAATAACTAACTTACATTCAAACCTTTATAAGAATAATTAAATTTTGATTTTGATGAACGATTATTCTGAATACAAGATTTAAAAACAATTTTGTTTTGTTAGAATTTGAACGAATTTTGTGTTCAAAATAAATGTATTCAGACATATGTGTATGAAAAGATCGTCGGTTATTGAATATAGAAGAAATTCGGTTGTATTGACAGATCGGTCGGCTCGGCTTACGTTCAGTAGCAAAGTTTTGAGTTTTAATTTCGAGTGAGCTTGTACGATGTCGTATACCTCAGGACCCTACATTGACTGCTTCAGATCGACACGAATAATCGCCACGAGACGGGCATCCGGCGTCTTATAGGATTTCAAGAAATCTTATAAGATTAATAAACCCATCCAACCCGGGTTGACGTCACACGCCTTATTGACACATGTGACGTGCTGCGTACCCAACAGCTTAGGTGTTAGAGAGAGAGAGAGAGAATACACTTTGTTCTAAAATCATCAGGACCGCTCCACGAGATTTCACCACTTCTTTCACTATTCTTTTCTTCTTCTTTGTCCTTCTATTTATTGTCGAAGGTCGTACCCGGACTGAATTTTCCAAGAACGATTAATGTAACTAGTTTTTAAAGCTCGCCTTCAGCTTTCTTTAATGGCTCAATCATAGACAGACTTGAGAAAAAGTTTATGTAACTTGACGAGCGTGTGGGGAATGAATATGTTGATCTTATTTCGTCGACTGTACCAACTTCAATGAGCTTTTTCAGGCTACCAAGATCTCTGTCAGCAAGTGTCCTAAATAGCCTTCACACCGTTAGACAGGCAAAAGCTCTCTACCACAAACAAATTTCAATTTAACTGCACCTTTAAACTAATTAAAAGATCTGCATTGCACATAACCGGATCATTTCTGGTGCCGCGCGTCGGTCCGGTCATTTCATTATACGGCTCGAGCCGGATATAAACGGATTAAGCCGGTAAAGTGTTAATGTACTGAAACGGATTGCGTTTGATTGGAAATCGCTGTAGGGTGGAGTGGCATGTTGCCTGATTGTACTAGAGATTTGTTAACTGAATTTAAGAAAGAAGGTGGTACTCATTTTGGAATGTTCTGATTCGTAACTTTTTTTTATTGCTCATATGGGTAGACGAGCTCACAGCCCACCTGGTGTTAAGTGGTTACTGGAGCCCATTGGAGAAATTGGTGATCACTGGAAAGGTCGGCAAGCGACCAAGAGGCAGGGACCCGACCCGTTGGACGGACCAGATTCGTGCAGCCCTTGATACCACAGTGCACGATGCTCTGTACTCAGCTGCAGATAGGAACAGGTGGCGGTGCATTATAAAAAACAAACTGTTTCAAGGCCATGACCACGACCCTCAGTAATGAGGAAACCGACGCAAGGAGGAGGAGGGAGCCCATTGCTTACTGTATGGCAATTTTCCGTTTTGGTTTAAAGAACTTCAGCATTATTCGATTGTGTGACAGGATTTCAATTACCCTGTCTATGATCTTCTGTTGCTATCTTAAAGGAAAATGTTTTTCCGAGAAAAATCAGCAAAACGTTTTAATCGGAAAATTCCTTTTCATATTGTTTTCGTATTATCCCGTAGGTGCGCCGTAATAAGGTTTAACGCGTGTACCGAATACATAATCGAGTAATAATCGATATCGTGTAACCCGAGTTGAATCGATAACACCTTCGCATTGTAGTAATAAAGATAAGAGTTTGAAAAAAAAACCCTTCGGGAATAGTTATTTGGGGTTTTCTATTCAGGTTGGGCCAATGAAACGGTTGGTGACTTCACACACAAACATGATTTTTATTACGCCTTTCTTAATCTATTTCATTAAAATATAAACGCATTACCGGAGATTGGGGCGAATCGGGACGTTTTCCAATTCCAACACAAATTTTCAGCGGTTTTTCTTAGGGTACCAATAAAATTATATTATAATATAATATTATTATACCAATAAAATTGAGATTAAAATGGTTCTGGAGCTTTAAATTTTCATAAACAATGCATTTTTATACATAGTTCATTGAAAAATATACACAAAAACTAAAAAAACTAGCTTGACCTGATTCACCTTGGCTTTTGGGGTGAATCGGGTCACGTATGGGGATATTAGAGTTTTTCGACAGGGCTGGCACTGTTTAGTTGTTAGGTAGGTATTTACCTTTAGGTTTATTTTCCAATATCTTTAATCAGTTACAAAACTCTGATGACCAAATTAAACTATTTAATATTCATAAACACTAAATAAAAGTCCTTTTGAATTCAAAAAATTAAAACGCTTTTATTAGCTTCAGACGTTTGTAACGGAATTTTTGAACTTGGTTTTGACCCCCTTCAAAACATCGTATTAACTCGAAATTTGGTATACTTATTAAGGACCGATGACAATTCAATATTAAAATAAAAATTGAAAAAAAATATGAAAAAATTGTAATTCAACTAAAAAATGAAAAATAAATAATAGTTTAAAAAAACTAACAAAATACGCTTTTATAAAAAATCCATCTAAAAAATAGTTTTTTTTTAATATTTTTGAAGTGAAAACTTCTTTAGAATCGTTGTGATTTGAAACCGGATGCAACGGAAAAAACGACAGGTAAGAGACACAAATACAAAAATGTGTAGGATGAAGCCAGCAAAGAATGAGACAGAAATATACATACTATTTAATACAGCGCCATCTGTGAGATTTTTTAATACTAACGTGTGTATGAAAGCTCTTGTAGTGAATTTTAATTTAGGATTATACGTGAAATTAAAATATCAATNATTTTTTAATACTAACGTGTGTATGAAAGCTCTTGTAGTGAATTTTAATTTAGGATTATACGTGAAATTAAAATATCAATTCACAGAGGGCACTACCTTACAATTATTTACTAATGACAAAATTTTACATATACTTAAGACGTTTAGGATAATTGTATTTTAATTTTGGAAGGTTTCACTTCTACCACGTGTGAATTGCACACATGTTTTTTTTTTTTAAATAAAATATTTTTTTCTTACACTATTTTTAATTCAAATTTATTTAAAAAAAAAACTATTTTTTTGTTGGATTTTCTATAAAAGCGTATTTTTTTAGTTTTTTTTAAATATTATTTATATAAATCACACAAAAGCCCAAGGACAGCAGCCCCGTGTCTCTTTTCGTGGGCGTCGTAAAGGCGACTGAAGGATCTAACGGAGAAATCTAATGAAATTTGGACACTATAATTGTCAACCGGCATTTTTTGTTATTGCTTAGATGGGTGGACTAACTCACAGCCCTCCTGGTGTTAAGTGGTTGCTGGAGCCCATAGACATCTACAACGTAAATGCGCCACCCACCTTGAGATATAAGTTCTAAGGTCACAGTATAGTTACAACGGCTACCCCATCCTTCAAACCGAAACGCATTACTGCTTCAGAGCAGAAATAGGTGGGGTGGTGGTAGTGGTGGTACCTACCCATGCGGACTCAGAAGAGGTCCTACCACCAGTAATTACGCAAATTATAATTTTGCGGGTTTCATTTTTATTACACGATGTTATTCCTTCACCGTGGAAGTCAATCGTGAACATTTGTTGAGTACGTATTTCATTAGAAAAATTGGTACCCGTTTGCGGGATTCGAACACTGACATAGTCGCATCGCTCAATATTAGTACCCCGGGCGTCTTATCCTTTAGACCACCTGTATCATTCTATCTACATTTATTAGAACATCAATTACTTTCATTCTTTGTACGTCTAATCATTATGATGATATATCTTTACGTGTACCTACAGTTTGTATAGTAATTAGCATTTTTTACTGGTAGTAGGACCTCTTGTGAGTCCGCGCGGGTAGGTACCACCGCCCTGCCTATTTCTACCGTGAAGCAGTAATGCGTTTCGGCTTGAAGGGTGGGGCAGCCGTTGTAACTATACTGAGATCTTACAACTTATATCTCAAGGTGGGTGGCGCATTTATGTTGTAAATGTTTATGGGCTCCAGTAACCACTTAACACCAGGTGGGCTGTGAGCTCGTCCACCCACCTCAGCAATAAAAAAAAAATCCAGAAAATTAACGCAGCCACCATATTGTTTCACTTACGCTGGAGTAAGATAGAGTAATATGGATAGTCCTACAATCGTTCAGAGATGCGTTCTTGTCGTTTCTTATTACAAAAATATCTTTATTTCTATTACGTTGAATTTAAACAGTAATAAATTGGCGTTGAATACAATACTATTGGTTACGGCCGTCGAAAACGTTTTGGCAAACAAAACCATGCGGGTCCGCACTGCGTCAGATCGTTTCTAAGTTGGTATGCTGTTTTCATTTTACAAGCAGTTTTATTCGATACTAAACTCATGTCCCATTTTATCGAGTTTAATTTTTTACTGGTGGTAGGACTGCGAGTTCGCGCGGATAGGTACAACCACCCTGTCTATTTCTGCCGTGAAGCAGTAATGCGTTTCGGTTTGAAGGGTGAGGCAAACGTTGTAACTATACTGAGACTATAGAACTTATATCACAAGGTGGGTGGCGCATTTACGTTGTAGATGTCTATGGGCTCAAGTGACCACTTAACACCAGGTGGGCTGTGAGATCGTCCACCCATCTAAGTAATAAAAAAACACTGATGTTTTTTTTAAATTGAACTTGAAGATCTATAAGGGAGTTTTTTTTCTATTTTGCTTTAGTTGTACAGTGCTCTTGATCATCGTTACTAGGGACATAGTTGAGCCACTGCTAACAAGACATGTCTTTTTCGACCTCCTATGAAGATTAACTTACGGATAACCTATGGATATGGCGCTCAGGATACACCTTGAGAAGCCATTTGGTGCGAGGCTTGAAGGTTTGAAGTATTAGGGAAGAATTCTGCTTTGGTAGCTAGTGGTGCAATGATAAACATTGATAAGCTGGTTACCTCTTATGAGTCCGCACGGGTAGGTACCACCACCCTGCTTAATTCTGCCGTGAAGCAGCAATGCGTTTCTGTTTGGAGGGCGGGGCAGTCGTTGTAACTATACTGAGACCTTAGAACTGATATCTCAAGGTGGGTGGCGCATTTACATCATAGATGTCTATGGGCTCCTGTAACCACTTCACATCAGGTGGGTTGTGAGATCGTCCACCCATCTAAGCAATAAAAAAACCTCTGCTTTGGTGACCAGTGGTGCAATGATAAAATGGTGACGAGATACTTTCAAACAATACTTCAGAGCATTTCCACTTCTGACGGGCCCACCGTCATACCTAAGGGCGTGGGAATTCTCATCAGTAAGGCCATGATAATGTCGGTCGTTAACCACAAAGACCTTGACTTAGCATTCAAAGAGCTTTTTCAGTATTTTTTATCGAATTGATTAGGACAATTGTACTAGCCGGTACCAAGCCGTCGAATGACTGAAGTCGTTTATAAATTAATACTGATTTGAGTAATGAAATGATTCGTAGTTAGGTAGCGGGTTCGGGATTTATCGATGTATAAGTTTCAGTTGCGCACTGCGTCAGCTCGGTTCAATAGTGACGTCCCTTTACGAGGTATCGATAAAAAATAGGCGAACGTGAATGTTAATAGCTGGTCGACATCGTAATAATAAGGATACTCTTGAAGTATCCTGAGGCTTTTGTGGACTTTTTGGCGGGAAGGCGAGGAGTGAAGATATGTGATTTGTTTTATTTTGTCTATTTAGTGTTTCTGCAGGTTTAAACCGGGTATCAGTAAATGGATTCCCCAGCGTTAAAAAAAAAAGGGTTTAAATTTGTAATAACGGTGGTTTATTAACTATTTCATATCTGTGAAAGTGCACAAATGTGGGAAAATGAAACAAAGCCGCTGGACGTAGCTTCTCGGGATCCTCCAAAAAGTCCACTGAAAAAATATCAGTAAATGACTACCATTTTACTGAGATTAGATTTCATACCGTCATTTCATTTAATTTCATTCCAGTTGATCCCAAATTAATCATCTTTATTTCATTTCACTTCATATTATTTTTCGAAAATAAAAATATAAATTAAAATAAGATATGACTTGAGGTCATAAAATCCTTTAAAAAAAATGAGGCTTTTGTCAAAGAAGTTCGACCGTCGGACTTCTTTTGTACTTCATACTTATAAGAGTCAAGGTGAAGTTCTCCATGTGAAACGAAATCCCAAAGGCCGAAAAGATATGGCAGCTGTCAAGGAATCTTTGAACTCTGCAAGTGGACTGGTATTTCGGGATTAATAGCAAGGCGCATCAAAATTGTTGTTGATGGCTGCTGCTTTAATCACATCACCCTTAGCCAATTGATAGGCATAATATATTAAATATTATTTGTTGACATAAACAAACTCATTATTCGTCTCTCATTCTCCTTCCATACTCCTCTATCATATACCATCTCTTCGCTCACTCTTTCTAATATTTCTAACACATATCGTCTTTCACGCAATTCGTCCATTTTTTCTTAGGTCTACCTTTCTCTTCCGCTGACATAGACTGATGGTCGGAAAGCCCTATGTACCTTGACCACCACAGGGCAGCCAAGATAAAGTGTTATTCTTAATAGCCTCGGAATAACAGCTACTTACCTTTGGAAACCAAAGTTCCTTTGAGATATACCAAACACGGACGGAAAAATCTGCAAAATTTTTTGTCGCAAAAATCATTTTATATTGCTTATTTTTGTTTTTATTTTTGTCGTATGACAGTCTTGGCTTCCAGATTATATTTTTTTGTATTAAATATTGTTTTTATAGAAATATACCTGATTACGAAATATTATACGAATCGTAAATTTAAATTCTCAATTAAAATTTTTCAATCACTAATCAAGAAATCCAGAAAATTATCGATAAATAATTTTTGTGCATTTCCCCACCCTATTCTCGTCTTGACTGCTGAACGTCACATTGTAGAAGCCCGAAGGGATTACATTTTGTTGTAATGGACAAATATTTTAATAATTAGTGAAATTTTCTAAATTACTGCCGCTTTGTTTACAAGTACGAGGGCTCACGAATGACTCTCGGCAAAGTTGTTATAATAACACCAACAGGCACTGTTAGTGATATTGGCAATGCTAACAACAATTACAGTGCGTATATTTTAATGATCACTGATCTACTGAATCATCGTAGTTTTTGTGAAATGTTTATAATATGCAAACTTTATAAAGCCCATTTCCTTATTCGCGGTAGAACCAATTAGCCCAGAACCTGCCTATTTCTGTTGCGAATAGCCTTGCATTTCCGATAGAAGGGTGAAATAGTCCTTATGCAATACATTTGAAGCTTATGGAAGAACCCGTACAAAATATGGAAGGAATTTTGTAAATTTAAAGCAAGGGTTACTAAAAAATATCCCCTTCATATAAGAATTCTTTAGAAACACATTTTCGCACAAGTAACACCATTATCAAAACATTAAATCGATCAATCGATAAGCCTTTTGATATAGACCTTATCGTATCTCAGTTTAAAAAACTTCAACCCTATCGAGACCTTTGACCAGACCAAATCACCGTTCATTAACACTCAATACCTCTTTCGCAGACCACGAAAAAGAACATCGAATAAATGGATAATGGCGGGCTCGAGGGAGCGTCTCCTTTACGAGAGGAAGCCTGATTACGACTCTGAATACTATCGTCAAAGATTCGAGCTAAACGATCGGGAATCGAACAGGAATCGGCAGGAACAAAAGCCGCCGCGCTACTACAGACCGAAACGTACCAACGGGTACGTCTACGAAGACATATACTCGGACTTCGACGAGGCTCAGGGCCGGCTGTCCCTGTTCAGGCCAATCAGACCGGAGTACTTAAACCTGCCGACTTCGTATGACGTTAAATACAATTCCCTACCCCGAAACTACTTCGATTACGACGAAAGACGAAGAAACAGGAAAGACAATTACGATTTTCGAATCCAGAACGAGAGGAGGAATGCCGAGTATTACCGGAAAAGGCCGAGAGAGGTCGTGAGCGAAATACGAAATTCAAAGCCCAAGAACGTGGCGGTCTGCAAGCCGTTACGTTTCGAGAAGAACGCTCGGTATTGGACCACGGACCCGCCCGAGCGCGGCCGAACACGCCCGAAGAAACCAGACGAACCAAAGAAGAACGTTAAGTTCTCCGAAGTTTCCGGCTGCAATCGTAAAATGATCGTAGACGACCCGATCGTAGGCCGGAAAATCGTCCCAGTACGCGAACTCGAAGTGTCTCTAGACCAAATGATTCAGAGTGGATATTTCGAGAAGCATAACATTCCTATATCTAGGCCGTTGAAAGATGCAGAGGAAAAGATAAGCGCGTTGGAGCCGACGAGAGTGGTGCCAAACGGGAAGTGTTTATCGGACCAGCCCAGGAACGAAAATGTCGCAGTCAGGAAGACTAGGCATTTACCGCAGGTTTGTATTTGATTCTAGTTAAATAGCACAGTTTGACCGTAAATGACTTAACTGAAAATGCTAATCAATCTATACTAATATATAAATCTACAGTGGTTTTTACGAATGTTCCGTTATAACTACTGAACAATGCATCCGATTGACTTGAAACTTGGTATCCGTGTAGAAAATACATGTACTTAATGGATAGGCTAATATTTATATGAGTGTTGGACTCCCTACACCAGTTGTGGGGGCGTTAATGATGAGAATCTTTGTTGGGGTGAGAAATAATAATGTTTATTTTAAATGCCCAGCGAAGCGGACGGGTACAGCTAGTTATTCATAATACTATATGGTCCTGATATAAAATGTCCGTACACAGAAAAAAAAAGTACCTGATGCGTATACAGATAGATACAATTTCATATAAATTAAGGTAGAATAAAAAACAATTATCATAGAAATCGTTCTTTCCAACACTTTGAATGAGTGTCATTATTTTGAAGCTATTGGATAAGTTTTTTTTTGATAATGATAAGCGGTCTGCTTGCATTAAGTCATCTGACTCTGCCAGGGATCCTGCTTCTATGACAGACGCCAATAATTCTTCTAAGTTAATAACGTATTGACGAAAATAAATACTCTACCAGTTTGAGTTTTATACAGCTACTAGCTTTTACCCGCGACTCCGTCCGCGTGGAATAGTTACTTTGGCATAACGCTAAATTTTACCCCCCACTTCATTTACGTAGAAATAAAATATTTTTGAAGTATAGAATGCTAAGGAGCTGTTTAAGCCCCGATTTTGAAAGATTCTTTATTGGTGCTCTTATCTTAGCGTGATGTTATATAGCCTATAGCCTTCCTCAATAAATGGGCTATCTAACAGTGAAATAATTTTTCAAATCGAACCAGTAGTTCCTGAGATTAGCGCGTTCAAACAAACAAACTCTTCAGCTTTATAATATTAGTATAGATTCTTTCATCATTTAATTTGTTTGAATACGTGCTATGTACATTAATATTACACACACATAATAATATTTTTTTATCATTATACCGAGATTCAAACTAAAGCAATCAAAGGCTAGTGGAACAACATGTAACACTCCGTATAGCCACTCAAGTTGCTACTTGAATCCTTAGGAACGGCTAAAAGCCTATTATCCACAGAAATTGCTCTAATGTGGGTAGCCAATTATTTTTGGCAACATTTAGTATAAGTTACTTGTTCAAGAGTCTGTCTGTAGCTCAAGATGACTCAAAATCTTATCTATATACGTTTATTATTTACTTCATTTTTTAGTGTTAAGTGGTGACTGTGGAGCCCATAGACATCTACAACGTAAATGCGCTACACACCTTGAGATTTAAGTTCTAAGGTCTCAGTATAGTTACAACAGCTGCCTCACCGTTCAAGCCGAAACGCATTACTGCTTCACGGCAGAAATAGGCAGGGTGGTGGTACCTACCCGCGCGGACTCACAAGAGGTCCTACCACCCGTAATTACGTAAGTTATAATTTGGCGGATTTGATTTTTATTACACGACGTTATTCCTTCACCGTGGAAGTCAATCGTGAACATTTGTTGAGTACGTATTTCATTAGAAAAATTGGTACCCGCCTGCGGGAATCGAACACCGGTGCATCGCTACATACGAATGCACCGGACGTCTTATCCTTTAGACCGCAACGACTTCAGAGTGTCGAACGAGTGTCTATTTATACAGGAATTAATTTCAAGCACCATTGAGCAGGATATCACAATATTTATCGCGGATAGGTACCACAGCCCTACCTATTTCTGCCGTGAAGCAGTAATGCGTTTCGGTTTGAAGGGTCAGGCAGCCGTTGTATCTATACTGAGACTTTAGAACTTATATCTCAAGGTGGGTGGCGCGTCTACGTTGTAGATGTCTATGGGCTCCAGTAGCCACTTAACAACAGGTGGGCTGTGAGCTCGTCCACCCATCTAAGCAATAAAAAAAAAAACGTTTAAGAGTTAGGAGTTTACCCTTACAGCCAACGAACGGGAAGCTTTTGACATCGATTGCCAATGTCAGTCTTTCAAAAGTAGTGACGTCACGCGCCGGTATTTTTCAATCGATGCTCATCCGTCTCCATCGCATATCGACTGACAAGGAATTCGCTTAAGCGAAAATTAAGTTTAGCCGCCGTTATATTGAATTTGAATAATGCGTGCTGTCAATCTGTCAATCTGTCAATCGTAACTGTATCCAATACAGCTTGTCAAGACTAAGCGTGCGTTGTATATATCGAGGGTTGAAAGGATATTCGATTTCATTATTATTATTATTTTGTAATTGTATTTTTTGACTTGTTTTTTGGTTTATTGCAAATATTGTTAAAAAAAAGAAAATATTTGAGAAAAAACAAAAAAAAGGCCGGTGAATTTGTTTCGCCGGTTCTTCTCAGGACTGTGGCTTTTTTTGGAACCGGTGGTAGAGTTAACATTGTTATTTATATTTTTACATTCAACAAGTGTGTTATACTGACATCTAAGTTGAAATAAATGATTTTGAATTTGAATTTGATTTTTAAAAAATAAATAAAAAAAATGTGCGTTGGCCGGGAATCGAACCCGGATCAACTGCTTGGAAGGCAACTATGCTGACCATTACACCACCAACGCTGTTACAAGAGACACAGTTCAAGTGAACCGAATCAAACAATTGACAAATCATTTTAAATTAAAGTCGATATTTACACAAAATGTTTACAATTAAAAATGTATTGTCATAATCGAAAAGTGAGAGGCTATTTGGTTTAAGTGATATTTCGTTGAACACGCGACATTTATCTTTATAATTAAAGATGCGTTTTATTTGGCATTAGCATTAATAGTTCGATATTTTTAATTGAACTTCAATGAAGTTTACTCCACTCGAATAGCTAAAGAAGTTTTTTTGTATATGGTATTTTCTCCAAAAAATTTTACTTTAAATGTCCCTCGAATGTTTAACTTTTGGAAATACACACGAGAACCGTTTATTTGGAATATTTCAGCGTAACATTAAAGAATATGTTCCATGTATCTTTTTTTCTTTCAAATCTATAGATCCCGATTGTGAGCCTTTTGAGAGAGAGAGTGAGAAAATTTTCTAGTTTGAAGTATGAGGCAGTTGTTGGATTATAAAAATTGAGGCTTGAACTCATGTCTCAAGGTGGGTGATGGCATTTACGTTGCTTATGTCTATGGCCGGTAATAACTTAACACCAGGTGGACCCTGAGTTCATCCGGCTATCTAAGCACTTAGCAGCAAGATTAGCATCTAGAAGCAAGGCTATTCCAGCTACGCCCGGATGGGTATGTGAGCTCACCTCTCAACCTGAGAGAATTTGCTAACACTAGCCCTAGCAAGAGCAGTGCTTCGCTGAATCTACCACCGGATGGGAATCGCGACCCTCTGAGAAGATCCGTTGAGAAACTGATTGGGCTGTGTCCACTGTGTCTATGGGTTAGTTCGCTCGTCGAACTCTTCGTCGTAGTCGACGGGTTCGACGAGGACGGTGACCGGTGCTGAGGGTCCTAAAAGCACCTGCCTGTGTGAGTGAATCCGGGGACTCTTGATGAAGACACTTCAACTCTAAAATATTTGTTATGAATGAGGGAGTACTGGGGACCCAAAGGCCTTTCCATCTTCACCAGGACAGGTGGGCGAGCAAAGGCTCAGTCAGGAGGGGTGGGATTTGCTAACAGCTGCCCGAGCGCCTCCAAAAGAGACCTAAGAACTCAAGAGCAATTGCTTCGCGAATGAATCTACTACTGCGAATCGCGACCCGCTGAGAAGATCCGGCGAGAAACTCAGCGGGCTGATGCATGGGTTAGGTTACTCGTCGTACCGTTACCGGGGTCCCTAAGCCTGCTCCTAGTGTTAGACCTGAAGGCGTCTAATGCAAGGGTGCGATAAGTTCAATACAAAACGCAGAACAGTTTTCAAATCTCCAATGAAAATTCTACTAAAAAAATGTTGTTGCCTCGATATAGTTGAAATGTGTTCGATAATAAATTTTTGAGGCGCTGAACAAAAGCACACACACGTTCGACTTCATAATATTTACCTTTCATATCCCGAGGCATTGTTCGGCAGACAATGATCGATATAATGAACGCGCGGTATATTAACGTTATTACGAAGTCTGTTCACGTCACTCTAAAGTATTTATTGAGAATATGCACAATTAAGGACCTCTTGTGAGTCCGCATGGTTAGGTACCACCACCCTGCCTATTACTGTCGTGAAATAGTAATGTGTTTCGGTTTGAAGGGTGGAGCAACCGTTGTAACTATACTGAGACCTTAGAACTCATATCTCAAAGTGGGTGGCGCATTTACGTTATAAATGTCTATGGGCTCCGGTAAACAGTTAACACCAGGTAGGCTGTAAGCTCGTCCCATCTATGCAATACAGAAAATAAACAAAGTATACACAAAAATTATGTAGGTATGAGAGGTAAACTCATATAACATAAGTGTTTTAACACGATTTTATTATTATCATCATCATCATCATCATCAGCCTTTATCTGCCCACTGCTGGACATAGGCCTTCCCCAATGCCTTCCACATAATGCGGTCCTCCGCCTTCCGCATCCAACGACTTCCCGCCGTGCGCACTAAGTCGCCAGTTCACCTGGTTGGAGGACGCCCCACGCTCCTTGTACCCATCCGTGGCCTCCATTCGAGGACTTTTTTCCCCCACCTGGCGTCGCTGGCTCGACAGATGTGACCGGCCCATTGCCACTTCAGCCTGCTAACTTTGAGAGCTTTGTCGTCGACTTTGGTTCTCCGTCGAATTTCTTCGTTCCGGATTTTGTCCCTTAGAGAAATACCTAGCATAGCTCTCTCCATCGCCCGCTGTGCGACTCTTAACTTATGGGCCAGCCCTGCCGTCAGTGTCCAGGTTTCCGCGCCGTAGGTCATCGCGGGGAGAATTCACTGGTTAAAGACTTTTGTCTTCAGACATTGAGGAATTTGCGAGGTGAGGATTGCACGGAATTTCCCAAATGCCGACCAACCCAGTCGTATGCGTCTCTCAATCTCGGTTTTATTAGCTTGATCCAAATCCTATATACCTAGTCCATCCATTCTGTTACAAATGAAAATGAATTTTTTTATAATGAAGTAATGTAATATTATTAAAATTTGTACCTACATATTTATTAAATCTAGGAAAAAAAGACTATTCGAAATGGCCACCTTTTGCTTTTATACAGGCCTTTAATCTGTTGGGCCACGAATCTATGGACTTACGCACTGTTTCCAAGGGAAATTTCTCCACTGCTTGCTCCAAAGAATTTTTAAGAGACTCAATGCCGCCGTGTCGTTTAGAGCAGGCCAAATCCTCTAAAACTGACCATAATTTGAAGTCTAAAGGGTTGAGGTCTGGGCTAGATGAGGGCCAGTCTTCAGCTCTTACAAAGTCCGTAACGTTGGTTTCAAGCCAGGCTTGGGTAGTTCGTGCCTTGTGACCAGGTGCAGAGTCCTGCTGGAAAGTCCTCGATATATTTAAAAAAAGTGTATTGCTGAGAGGTTTCACAACATGATTCAAGACTGTATCTTGATACAATTTGGCTGAAGTTTTGACTTCTTTTTCCCAAAAAAATAGTTTTGTGATTCCTTGATAAGACACAAACCAACCACCAAACCATCACTGACGCAGGATGATGACTACGTTATACCTTTCGGACCACTTGAGCAGCTTCTTTAGAACTGTGAGCGTACACTCTAGTATTTTGCTCAATATAGTGTTCTTCAATCGTGAAATTTTTTTCGTCGGTAAAAAAGATATTTCTGTGCCTTAATTCACCTGCGTATCGCGACAGAAGGCGTTTTGATCGATCCACTCTCTTTAATTGTATAGATTGACTTAGGGCATATCCTGTATATCGACGATAAGCACGGAGCTGCAGATTTTATTTTATAATACGCGACAGAATCCTTGCAGGAATCTTCATTTCTCACGATAATTTTTTTCTCCAAGAAGAGCTGAAGGTAACCAAGTGCCTGCTGACTATGTGCCAGAAAAGGATCCGGAGTTTCTTTGGGCACATAGTCCGATCCTCATTGCACAGCCTGGAGAAACTCATCATTCTCGGACAAATGGAGGGGAAGCGCGCTAGAGGAAGAGCGCCAGCTAGATGGGTGGACCAACTCAAGGAGGTGACTTGAGGCCAGATACAAGGAGCGGTACATATGGCGCAGAACCGGACCGAGTGGAGAAGATTGACATACAGTCACGATCCTCAGCTTTGAGGGAACAACCAGAAAGAAAATGGGGTTTCGACGAATTCTGGCTTTAACAGCATTAACAGCCTTTGCAGTTCTAACAGTACGCGGCCGCACCGATCTTTTCTGGTCTTCGACAGACGAAGTCTTGTTGTATCTGTTGATAGTACGATATACGAACATACGTCTTGTATCAAGCTTTTGAAGTGTCTAGAATATGACCGACGGCTCCATACCCACTTTGTGCAATGCTATTTTCTTGACAACTCCATTCCATATTGTAAATTAATAATGAACACGAAAAAATATGTGAAATGGCGCAAAATCGAAGAAATTTTTAAAATAATATTCGTGTTCCAAATTCAAAATAATTAAAAAGTTAAATAAAAGAAAAGTTTTTATGTAACTGTATTTATGGCCAGACTAGTCATGTAAAGGTATCTTTAAATTTTACCAACTTAAAGACGTCCTGTTTACTTCGTGATTTTCACGCGCATTAAAGTCCGATGATGACACGATATTTAGTTATTAATTTCCGATGAAGATCACCAACATTACAAAAATATACATAGTTAGTTAAATTATAAAGCTTCCACGCAGTACTGCTTCGCCTTGGAAACAGGCAGGTTAACTAGAATCAAACTAAAATACTAAAATCAAAGCTTATATATCGAAGAGCGAATAATCTAATGAGGAAGGCGGCCGGGATGATTGTACTGAATAATCTCGTACGATTTCCACAATGACGAAATAGCACCATGTACATTTATAATATAACTAGCAGACCCGGCTACACGTTGCTGTGGCTAAGGTTTTGTTTCTAAATAACACGTGGCCGGCTAGGCTAATACCAAAAATTAACAAAGTAAGAACAATTGGATTTCGCTGTATTGCGTTTACTACGAAATAAATTTCACTTAGACTTTAGCCTCAGCAACACGTGGTGTTTACGCCATCAAATTGAAGCTTATGTGAAACATTGGTATTTTTAACACGGCGCCATCTATGAAATATTAATGTCAGACAGTATTACAATTGTCTGTAAAAATGGATTTAAGGCGCCATCTGTTTTAGACTTATGAAACTTACAATTAATAACAATACTCAACATAAGAAATAATTTTATTGTTAAATAATAAATATTGCGACCATTGATCGAAATAAAAACCATCCTATGGCCTAAGTTGGAACAAAACACATATTTAAAAAAAAAGGTCAAAATCAGTTCAGTAGTTTAAGTGTCCATCGCGGACAAACAACTTGACACGTAATTTATATATATTGAGATAATATGTCTGGAAACACCGGCCCGAATATCCGATGCCACCCGTACGCTTCTGCCGCGAACCAGTCGCGTGCTCCGGCATGAATAGCCAATAAAATTGACACTCGACCTTGATCTCCAATGATCACAAGCCTATTAAAACATACTGACGCGCGCGTAATTTCAATCTGTCTAAAGTTTCGAGAACCTTCCCATACTTTGGGAATATACTGACAAATTCCTATCCTCCCGAGCCACCAACGATGCTTTTAGGTACTCCAAGCACCGGTTATCGTTCTCGTCGGTCGAACCCGTCGCTTGCGACGAAGGACTCGGCGAGTAAATTAACCCACAGACACAGCCCACTGAGTTTCTCGCCGGATCTTCTCAGTGTGTCGCGTTTCCGATCCGGCGGTAGATTCTGCGAAGCACGGCTCTTGCTAGGGTTCATGTTAGCAACGTCGTCCGGTTTGAGCTCCGTGAGCTCACATATTAGTTAAGGTTACGCTGAAATAGCCTCTCAAGGCTAACAGCTTCGGTAGGAAAAAAAAAGAAAAAAAGATCACTAAATTAATATTAACCTAACATATCAAAGTATTTCTTTTTACTCTTTAAGGTACCGCGTTACTTATAAATTGCGAAAGATTTAACAGCATTCACTAACTGAAGCCATGCTACGCCACTCTCTAGAAACATAATGTAATATTTAGCATTATGCTAAACAACTGTACCGTGAATATTGACCTTAATAACTTTTTTATTCTATTCACTGGAGAACGAGCTCAGCACACGAATGCTCAACCTTAAGGCATGAGGTTTCAGTGTCAATTTAAGATAGCAATCTCACCCTTGGTAACCGGAACTCATGAAGAAATGAAGTCGTCGAGGCTTAAGGGTAAAACTTCCGGTGCATTCATATGTGCATCGGTGTTCGAATCCCACCGGCAATACAACGACTTAAATACGACCTCAAGTCTACTCCGTCTATTATGGAAGTATCAAAAATACCTTCAAGTTCCAAACGTTTTGAAAATCCCTCCGAGTTTGATTCACCTCAAATTTGACCACGGTTTGTGTTCGACTTAATTAATAATCTGCCATTGACGGGACTTTATTAATCATTGCGTATATTCTGCATCGTTTCACGAGAGGAGTCGGGGGTTTCGCTGTGTTATGTTATCGGAATCTACCACCCTGTGTCTTTTTACTGATTTTAGGACCCAATGTGAGTCCGCACAAACCACTAGCCCGCCTACTTACCCGCGAAGTGGTCGAATGTCCCGGTTTGATAAGTGGCACAGCCGTTATACTACACAATTGAGTACGATATTGTTACGCGCTGGGGTTCGGGATAAATAAAATTCTACCGAAATATATATAAACTTAAAACTGTATTTGCACTTAGAATAATTAAAACACTTTAAAATACTACATTCACTTCTTCCGCTTCGCTTCAGGTGATCCGTTCGCTGTTTCGCTTCGTGTAGTTCCGATTACTAACTAGCTGCGTGCCATTTCTGCAACGCTTTTATAGTCGATACGACATCCCTAGAATCGTCGAGAGCATTCCTCACAAGTCGAGTACCTTCGATGTGTGTTTCCGCTATCTGACAATAGATGGCGTTGTACTTCTGGAGCATTCTAGCCTTCGTTCGGCGTAAAAATATCATGTTTCAAGGTGGACGAAGAAAACATTCGGCCCGGTAACCAGATAACACTTGGTGGGCCGTAAGGAAGGTGTGAATTAGCCGAACTGTGGTCAAATTTGACGTGATCAATTCAGGAGGGATTTTCAAAACGTTTGAATTCACAGTTTATATTTTAACCCTTTGAGATGTGAGCTCCAAATTTTAATGGCTTTGGAATGGAAATAGTAATACAGCTCTAGAGCTGTACTACTATTTCCAATAGACATAGCCATAGGATCCTCGTGATTTACTATCGGTGCTTTTAGGTTTTAGCCCAGTGAGTTTCTCGCCGGATCTTCACAGTGGGTCGCGTTTCCGATCCGGTGGTAGATTCTGCGAAGCACTGCTCTTGCTAGGGTCAGTGTTAGCATCACTCGAGTTTGAGCCCCGTGAGCTCACCTACTAGTTAAGGTTACGCTGATATGGTCTTTCTAGATAACCAGATAAGACAGAAAAAAATAAGGTTTTACCTATTCCAAGGACCGATTACCGTTCTCGTCAGACGTGACGAATGGTTGGACGTGCAACATAAGCCCACTGAGTTTCTCGCCGGATCTTCTAAATAAATGGGTCGCGATTCCAGTCTGGTTGTAGATTCAGCGAAGTATTGCTCTAGCAAGGTCTTTCAGGCTAAGATCCGTGAGTTCGCACACCAGTCACTACGAAGCCAAAATAGCTACAGACAGACTGGTGGTAGGACCTCTTGTGAGTCCGCACGGGTAGGTATCACCGCCCTGCCTGTTTCTGCCATGAAGCAGTACAGCATGGAGGCTTGTGGAGAGTATTAAGCGGTAGGCAGCAGCTTGGCTCTGCCCCTGACATTGCTGAAGTCCATGGGCGACGGTAACCACTCACCATCAGGTGGGCCGTATGCTCGTGTGCCTACAAGGGCAATAAAAAAATAACCAGTTAACACCAGGTGGGCTGTGAGCTCGTCCACCCATCTAAGAGGTAGACAAAAAAATCTGTATATAGTATTAAAAATTTCTTATACAAGAGAATTAGCACCAGAGTTGGGTTTATATCTGTAACATGAGAACATGTTAACGTTAATGTAACAAGGTCTGAAGCTAAACCAAATGTCCAAGTACCAAGCTACGGGACATTACAAAAAGTAATACAACATTTCTTGTGTGCTAATAAAAACATAATACGCTGGAATGTGTCTTCCTCGTGTATGCTTACGTCATTGCACGTGGATCATCAAAATTGTGGATGTGGCATAACGATTTTTTGGATAACTTTCTTAAATGAATGCAATGGATTTAAAAATATCGAGTGACAGCGCTTATTGAACGCTGTGACCCACAGCAAAACGTGAGCTCGGAAACTCAAATACATGACAATACTCCCCATCTTTTAATTTGAACTCATAATTAGGTTTTTGTTTAACGCCTTAGTTATATATCTGACTTAATGAATAAAAAAGGCAAATAAATCAGTGTTTTAATCCTAAGTGGTTGTTAAAAGCACTTTAATATCGTAAAAACTTTTTTAACGATTCGGAATGCAGTTTTCTCACAGTAGAATCGGCAAGAAATACTAGGTACAGGGCTTGCCTCTCTACCAATACGGGTAACACGTAACATTTATCAAACTATATAAAGTGAGTATGAGGCGGTAGCGGTGTTTAGCGGTAGGCAGCGGCTTGGCTCTGCCCCTGGCATTGCTGAAGTCCATGGGCAACGGTAACCACTCACCATCAGGTGGGCCGTACGCTCGTCTGCCTACAAGGGCAATAAAAAAAAATATAGAATAAAGCACTGAGCACTGACCAAAGATCTGTTCAGTTTTTTATTTATTGCATACATGAGTGGGCGTGCTCACAGGCCACCTGGTCTTAAGTGGTTACCGGAGCCCATAGACATCTACTCTAGTCATATCTCTAGAGATATGAGTTCTAAAGTCTCCGTATAGTTACAACGGCTGCTCCACCCTTCAAACCAACACGCATTACTGCTTTTTTTTTAGCAGAAATAGGCAGGGTACTGGTACCCGTGCGGACTCACAAGAGGTCCTACCAACAGTAAAAATATATCTCGACATATCCACAAATATGTTTCGTTAATCCACGGCACTGTTCGAGATCTCATTAGGGCGAGCTAACGAGTGAAGCTTATTGGCCGGCGAGCCCTGAAAGTTAACCCTTGCGCCGTAACCTCGTTTCTGTTTCAGAGCTTTTATGAGAAAATTAAGAGCTTATTTTTTGTCGAATACACAACATTCTAAATACTCATGTAATACTTGAAGCGACCCGAGATTTGACTCGAATTAAATTTTTAACTCAAAAATTTTGGAGCAATGCGTCCTCCCGAAATCAAAGTTGCTTGTGGCAATCTCCTTCTGTGAAGTTGCTGCACAGTTGATACGCCAACTAGTCGATTAGTAAATCCATTGGTACGTAGAATCACGGACAAGAAACCTCCGTCGGACAGATTATAGCAAAAGTAATCGATTCAAGTTATTTACCTTCATAAAAACCACTCTGTGGTATAATCTAGATTATAAATAATCTATGTTCGAACATCATCCTCCTTGCGTCGTATTCCTCATTGCTGAGGGTCGTGACCACCCTTTGTATCACCTTCGCACGCACGATCTTTCTCGATCCATTCTTGTCTCTGGCGGTGTGGAGGGCGTTGTGAAACGTGGAATCAAGGGCGTTGCGGATCTGGTCGGACCAACGTATTGGGCTGCGCCCCCGAAGTATTTTCCCATCTACCTTAAACATCATACAGATTCGTATAGTATTTTTTGTGCAAAAGACTAACAAACTTCCAACCGACCTCAAAAACTTTCGCTTTTAATATTACTTATTATTTCAAGCCCGGGCCGCGATCTTTGAATTGCCTATAACCCGGTAGGTACTAAGTCTCACAAGATCTACATAGCCTCACAAGCCTATTTCTGCCGTGAAGCAGTAATGTGTTTCGGTTTGAAGGGCGGGGCAGCTGTTGCAACTATACTTGAGACCTTAGAACTTATATCTCAAGGTGGGTGGCGCATTTACGTTGTAGATGTCTATGCTCCAGTAACCAGGTGGGCTGTGAGCTCGTCCACCCATCTAAGCAAAAAAAAAAAAGATCGCCGACTAGTTCATTTTTTTTTTTATTGCTTTGAGGCGTAAACGAGCTCACAGCCCACCGGGTGTTAAGTGGTTAAGCAATAAAAGTAACGAACAATCGATACTGCGGCGCTGATCTTCCATCTATTATACAAGACTGATATGGATGCTTTGTCCAAAGATGAGTGACATTAATCATATTGTAGTGTTTCTAGGCTGCGGTAACCACTTCACAGCAGGCGGGACCTATGTCTCGTGTTAAAAGACCTTGTTTACGTCCTTATGAGCTATAACTTCGCTTAGCGGTCAAAGCTAATTTTTAAATCGATTACCCAATTCCAGAAATCTTATCTTATCTTATCTATATATTAATACGTGAAGCAAAAACTTTGTATCCCTTTTTACGAAAATTGTGCGGACGGAGGAGTATGAAATTTTCTACACTTATAGAAAATATAGAAAAGAGGTGCACAATGCAAATTTTTTTTTAAATTATGCATAAAAGATACATTAAATCAATAAAGAAAACATTACACACACTACATGCGATGTATTTGACGTACACACGCATGCATACTATTTATTGTCAAACTTTTGTTCTTGACGTCTGTTGTCAAATTGAGAATAGATTAAATATTGTTTGGCTTTATTCATATTTTTTTATAGTGTAGCCTTAGCCAAATTCGTGATTATAGAAGTATAAAATATAATCATAATAGTGTACAAGCTTACAATTCCAATTAATTATAGTCGAATTTCGACTACTGCGGGACCTCTAGTACCTTTAAAAGAGCAATTCTTGTATATTAATATAATGTATATAATCTGAATCTCGGAAACGGCTTCAACGATTTTCATCAAATTTAGTATACAGGGGATTTCGGGGGCGATAAATCGATCTAGCTACGATTTATTTTCAGTAAACGTTGTTTTATTCGTGTTTTCAATAATCAACTCTTCCCGACATCCATTGGCGAATAATAATACTATTTTTGCAACTAACCTCTTTAAAGACACAACAAGATGGCGTTATCAAGAAATCGGTCATCGTCTAGTGATTCTTAAGAGACAACAACAAGTCGATTGGATTCCGAATATCAAACTTTTACCGAACAGCCGAGCCTATCCGATATGTCAATAAACTTTTAAAGTATCGAAAATGAGTCGACTATCATCAAAGCCGGCAATGTGACTTTTGGACAATTATTGGTAAATCAGAAAAACGAATTATTGACTTTGTATTCCATTGGCAGTCACAAAACTCTCCTGAACGACATCTTAGATAAATAACAGGTTAAGTATTAACCTTTATTTAATGCAGGTTTTGAACCGTATTCTTTGAAGGAGACGATTATATTCAAATTAATCTGTATTGACATATCAATAACATTTTTTAATCCAAATGCACAGATTGCCACCTTTGATAATAGACGACTCAAATGTATATTCGACGTGAAAGTGTTTACCAAATTTTACCTTTCAAATTTCATTTCACGTAAACGTATTCGCCGTCACGTACGGAACGCGATGAGGCGTGACAACGTTTGTCTCATCTTTGTAGACATCTGCAAAACGACATCTAGAATAGGTTTGCAAAGCAGAGGAGATACGATGTCTGGTTTATATCGTTTCTTAGACTTTAAAGATGCTTCGTGAGAACAGTGTGCGTGTGCGTGCGTGTGTGTGTGTGTGTGTGTGCGTGTGCGTGTGTGTGTGTGTGTGTGTGTGCGACTCTAAATGACCTCAAATGAAAATACCTATTGCGAATTCCTTTATAAAATCATAACATTAAAAGCGTAATTGAATTTTCGCGATTAATTGGTAATTTTATTATGTCATGACATATTTACAGATTTTTTAATGATCTACATAGCTTAAAATTGGTAAATAATTCATTTAGTTTTTTTTTATTGCTTAGATGGGTGGACGAGCTCACATCCCACCTGATGTTAAGTGGTTACTGGAGCCCATATACATCTACAACGTAAATGCGTCACCCACCTTGAGATATAAGTTTTAAGGTCTCAGTATAATTACGGCTGCTCCACCCTTCAAACCGAAACGCATTACTGCTTCACGGCAGAAATAGGCGGGGTGGTGGTACCTACCCGTGCGGATTCCCAACAGGGTACCATCAGTAGCTAGAAGGAATAAAAATTTTTTTTTACTGAGAAATAAAAATGTTATGCTTTTTGTTTTGTATTAATTTATTTATTATCTCTATCCCGATTTTTGCATACGGCGCTTCTGGTAATATGTGGTTAGCGTAATTCCTGGACGTAAGTAATCCCTGGGGTAAAGCCCAGTATCCGCAAACCTCGCTTAGGGGAAAATATGTCATAGCGCTCGGGAAACACCGTGGAAGGGAAGTTCTTTCGAAAGTCGGATAAAAAGCAATTTTGGGAGGATCATCATCTAATCTAATTTGTTTGTCTTAAACTACGTTAAGTATGTCATCATTTCTTTTCATAGATCTTTTCTGTTCCCTACCTAATCATGGGCAGCTTTAGCGGATATTCCAATTACGCGCTAACCGGTAGATAGTTTTTCGCCTACATTAATATGTCCTTAATATAAAAAATAGTAGAATCCGGTATGTCTGTACAATGATGAAAAGTAATGAAATTAAAATGAGGGTAACTCAACAAAACCAGATAATAAGCCAACGATTTCTAAAATTATTTTCTGTTTGTTTATTGGCGATACTACTTCGCAACTTCTGTTATAAGTGTTTTTTTTTTATTGGTTAGATGGATGGACGAGCTCACAGCCCACCTGGTGTTAAGTGGTTACTGGAGCCCATAGAAATCTACAACGTAAATGCGCCACCAACCTCGAGATATAAGTTCTAAGGTCTCAGTATAGTTACAACGGCTACCCCACCCTTCGAACCGAAACGCATTACTGCTTCACAGCGGAAATAGGCGGGGTGGTGGTACCTACCCGTACGGACTCCCAAGAGGTCCTACCACCAGTGATTACGCAAATTATAATTTTGCGGGTTTGATTTTTATTACACGACGTTATTCCTTCACCGTGGAAGTCAATCGTGAACATTTGTTGAGTACGTATTTCATTAGAATCACCGTTGCATCGCTCAACACGAATGCACCGGACGGACGTCTTATCCTTTAGGCCACGACGACTACAGAGTGTCGAACGAGTGTCTATCTATACAGGAATTAATTTGAAGCATAATTGAATAGGATATCACAATATTTATCGTATTGTAAATTTTAATATATTTGGGATTTCTAACACTTAATACAAATAATATTAATAATTTTAAAGTAGCTGTGTCTGTCTGTCGCGATATCGTGCCAGGACCAATGAATTGATTTTGAAGAAAATCGGTATGAGAATAGTTTGAACCTTGGGAAAAAATCTTCTCATCTCTCTGAGGAACTATGAGTATCCTATTAACTCTTAAATCCTTGTAAGTAAATAAAACATGAGGAGCATAATATTTTCTTTCGATTTCATAGCGAGCGATTCTTCGATTCTCTTTGATTCCATACAATATGTGAGGCTCCATTCCAATTGTCGTGATATGGTAGATTCATTTTACGACCGCCCCACCCACCACTGGAGCAGAATTTGTCTCCGCATTCTGAAACTGCTCTGTTCGGATGCTCACTGACGGATATAGTTTTATGTAATACTAGCTGACCCGGCAGAGTTCGTAGTGCATCAATCGATAAATAAAAGACCTAACTTTTGTATAAAATAAACTTAAAACAAACAAAATCCGTCCGACGGGGGACACATGAAAGGAAAAACAAAATTGTTATTTTTATTTACATCCGAGCATTTTTATATTTATCTACTTTTTAAACCTTCCCTGAACTTCCACGAATAGTTCAAGACCAAAATTAACCAAATCGGTTCAGCCGTTCTCGAGTTTTAGCGAGACTAACGAACAGCAATTCATTTTTATATATAGAGATAGTTTTTTTAAAACCAGTTTCGTTCGAGTTAAAAATGTTAAAATGATAATCATGAAGGCAAGCGCCTCTTTATCTGTTTTCAGGTCTTGGCAGCCCTGGCTGTGTCGCTGGCGCCATTCTCAGCTGGTCTCGGTAAGGGCTACAGTTCTCCGGCCATTGCATCTCTTCAAGGACCTGGAGCCAATGCCACCAGAAGGGATTTCCAGTTGACCGACCAGCAGGCGAGCTGGCTAGCATCACTGTCGTTTCTTGGTAAGTAAATAAACAAATAAATATTTACTAACAACCACGCCACGTTAACTGGTCCCGTGATAAGTTCGTAAAGAACTTGTGTTACAGGTACCAGATATCGGAAATAAATGTAAGATTTTTATTATACACGTACATATACTTAATATACATCCAAAACCCTGGAAAATACATTTTTACTGGTGTTAGGACCTCTTGTGAGTCCGCGCGGGTAGGTACCACCGCCCTGCCTATTTCTGCCGTGAAGCAGTAATGCGTTTCGGTTTGAAGGGTGGGGCAGCCGTTGTAACTATTCTGAGATCTTAGAACTTATATCTCAAGGTGGATGGCGCATTTACGTTGTAGATGTCTATGGGCTCCAGTAACCACTTAACACCAGATGGGCTGTGAGCTCGTCCACCCATCTAAGCAATAAAAAAATAAAAAAATAAAAAATATCATAAAAATATCTTTCCTTGGCGGGATTCGAACCCGCGACCCCCTTGTGTAGTGACCATGTCATTTACTACTCCACCGGACGGCCGTTAAAGTTAGGAATAGTTCCTAAATCACATAATAAGCGGTGCACAGTAAGCTATGGAATTGCAAATGTGAAAGCCGTGAAAAAAAATTCAAAAAAAAAGATGTGCGTTGGCCGGGAATCGAACCCGGATCAACTGCTTGGAAGGCAACTATGCTGACCATTACACCACCAACGCTGTTACAAGAGGCACTGTTCAAGTGAACCGAATCAAACAATCGACAAATCATTTAAATTAAAGTCGACATTTACACAAATGCTTACAATTAAAAATGTATTGTCATAATCGAAAGGTGAGAGGCTATTTGGTTTAAGTGATGTTTCGCTTAACACGCAACATTTATCATTATAATTAAAGGTGCGTTTTATTTGGTATTAGCATCAACAGTTCAATGATTTTAATTGAACGTCAATTAAGTTTACCTCATTGAAATAGCTGAAAAAGTTTTTTTGTTACCATGTAACTATACTGAGACCTTAGAACTTATATCACAAGGTGTGTGGCGCATTTACGTCGTAGATGTCTATGGGCTCCAGTAACAACTTAACACCAGGTGGGCTGTGAGCTCGTCCACACATCTAGGCAATAAAAAAAAAGATATTTTTTCCAAATTCTAAACTTTAAATAGCCCTCCTGTAAAGTTGCAAAATTGTCGCTTAAACTAAAAAGCTTTTCACGTCTCGATATGATTGAAATAATTTTCTTTGGAATCTTAGATATACTTTTTTACATACACAGTTTTAGAAGGCTCAAATGGAGAGAGCAGGAGGGGCAATAGAAATAAACATATTATAACAAATATTACAAGAGATCTTTTTTGCCACGTACCATCCGGCTATGGAATGAGCTCCCCTCCACCGTGTTTCCCGAGCGCTATGACATGTCCTTCTTCAAACGAGGCTTGTGGAGAGTATTAAGCAGTAGGCAGCGGCTTGGTTCTGCCCCTGGAATTGCTGAAGTCCATGGGCGACGGTAACCACTCACCACCAGGTGGGTCGTATGCTCGTCTGACTACAAAGGCATTAAAAAAAATATATTACAATTTTTTCGCTTTTTTTTATTGTACACAAGCATACGGCCCGCCTGATGGTGAGTGATTACCGTCGCCCATGGACTTCAGCAGTACCAGGGGTAGAGCCAAGCCGTACCGTACCGTTAAGTATTCTCCACAAGCCTCGTTTGAAGAATGACATGTCATAGCGCTCGGGAAACACCGTGGAGGGGAGCTCATTCCAAAGCCGGATAGTACATGGCAAAAAAGATCTCTGCGCATTGTGGATGAACGCAGTGGCTCCAGGTTAGTATGGATGAAATCTACTCTGGTTAAAGGTGCGCTCTTCGGTGGAATGGCCGGTGGTGCGGCCATGAGGCACGGGAGACGCCGCGTCCTCTCCTTAGCAGCAGCGCCCTGCAGTCTATCCTGGTTGCTGACAGTACTAGCCACTTCAGTCAGGATGATGTGCATTACTGCCTTCCTCGGCGGGTTTTGCTGCTCCATACTTACCATGCTATCTCAGGTACGTATGCCAGTATTATTCTTCCTAGTATGGTCTTAATCAATTATCTAAACTCATTAAGGATACTCTCCTTATTTCTTTTAATTGCTTAGGTGGATGGATGAGCTCACGGCCCACCTGGTGTTAAGTAGCTATCGGAGCCCATAGATATTTACAACTTAAATTTCGCCACCTACCTTGAAATATGTGTTCTAAGGTCTCAGTATGGTTACAACGGCTGCCCCACCCTTCAAACCGAAACGAATTACTGTTTCACGGCAGAAATAGGCAGCATGGTGGTACCTGCCCGTGTGGACTCACAAGACGTCCTACCACCAGTAATGCGTAATTATAATTTTGCGGTTTTGATTTTTACTACACGATGTTATTTCCTTCACCGTGGAAGTCAATTGTGAACGTGAAAAATTGGTACTTTCTTGCGGGATTCGAACACCGCGGTGTATTGTGCTAAATACGAATGCACCGGACGTCTTATCGTTTAGGCCACGACGACTTCTTCTTCTCATATCTTTAATATTTCTTTTAAAGTGAAGGCCTTAAGTGTCTCGCGACATATATAGGCAGGATGGCGATACCAATCCGTGTAGGCTTGCCACAAGGCGCCGCTAAAGCCCATCAGAAGTTTTGTCACACGATTCTCTCACTGATGTCCCAATTTATCCAACTTAACAATTGACTGACGAGATAATACACGAGGATAATCATTCATTTAAACTTAAACAGGCTTACCCTAATTTTCTACGAGAAATTAATCAAGCGAATCAAAACCTTAAATTCTGTAACAAGATACGAAATTAGCTTAGCTGATGTGACAGGATTTTCGCTGAAGTCGCTACAACGGAAATTGTTTCTTATTGTTCGGCGGAAGAAGGGAAATTGCCTTGGCAAATAATTTTGGAAACTAATTTCGGAGCCCGCATGTTTCCGAAGCGATCTGTACGGTGACCATTCAGTTTTGACAGGGAAATACTTTCCCAACTTTCACATTTCAATAAGCGTACTTAGCAATTACGCCATAACTATACATATAATAATAAAAAATGGATAAACTGTATAGTGCAATGGATATTAATAATTCAAGTTTAACAATATTTGTTATGTGTATGTGCATTACTATAATTCTCATTTTGTATTTGTTATTTTAGCTGTTCTACACACACTCATCACTTTTAATTATTATTCTCATAATCCTCTCGCAGGTCTGCTGGAAGAGATTTCTTAAAGAAATAAGCAGTGCTTTTGTACACAATTTTCCTATTACTCTGTACTATGTCTTCTTTTTTGTGTGTACAGAAATAAATAATTAAATAAAATAAAAAATATTTGTACAATAAAACATTACAGACTTAATGATGGTTTTTATGGAGCGGAGATGCTGTGTGGTTCAAACGTAGGCAAACGTTCTAGCTCCATATATATTTGAGTTAGTTTTAAGCTACCATTAATATTAAAAAACGCGCACTAACCACACAGGTGCTTTTCATATGGTCACATTTTTCTTTATCAACATCGCACCAGTCTTTGTAAGCATATTTAATAGCTGCGACTGCATAGATGATTTGTTCACTGAGTTTCTCGCGGGACCTTCTCAGTGGGTCGCGTTTCCGATCCGATGGTAGATTCTGCGAAACACTGCTCTTGCTAGGGCCAGTGTTAGCAACACTCCGGCTTGAACCCCGTGAGCTCACCTACATATTAGGGCGAAGCTGAAATAGTCTCTCAAAGCTATCAGCATAATTAGGAAAAAAAAATTAGATGATAGTTATACTAATTATGTGCAAATTGGTTTTCTTCTTTGTTAAAATTTATGTATTGCGTTAATTACAGGTGTACATCAGTGAAATCTCAGTGCCTGACATAAGAGGATGTTTGAGCGCCGTTTTGAAGATCGTCGGCCATCTTGGAGTACTCTTTAGCTTCACTATAGGAGCGTATTTGGATTGGCAACAATTAGCTCTGTGCATTTCTGCTGCTCCCCTACTACTTTTTTGCACAGTTCTATACATCCCGGAGACCCCCAGCTACCTTGTTCTGATCGGTAAAGACGAAGAAGCCTACAAAAGTCTTCTATGGCTACGAGGTCCTGATTCAGATGTTGCACAGGAACTAGCCACGATTCGAACTAACGTGCTGGCTAGCAAGAATTTCAGTCAACGCCACCAAATATCCAATGGTCAATTGTTTAGTTCTCTTGACGCTAGGACCATGAATCGGTTGCTTGGGCCCATCATTGTGACCTGCGGTCTGATGATGTTCCAAAGACTATCTGGAGCCCATGCATTTTCGTTTTACGCCGTACCGATTTTCAGGAAGACATTTGGAGGTATGAACCCACACGGAGCGGCCATTGCTGTGTCCTTTGTCCAATTACTGGCCTCTTGTCTCTCTGGCCTACTCATCGATACTGTGGGTAGACTGCCGCTTTTGATACTGAGTTCTGTGATGATGTCAATGGCATTAGCCGGCTTCGGGAGTTACGCTTACTATGAAGAGGTCCATCGTAACCAGAGAATACAAAGCGTTATGTTCCATCAGACCGATGGTCAAAACGATTGGATCCCGCTTTTATGCGTTCTGGTGTTCACAATTGCCTTCTCACTAGGAATGAGTCCTATATCATGGTTGTTAATTGGGGAATTATTTCCCCTCGAATACCGGGCATTTGGAAGCGCAATGGCAACAGCCTTTAGCTATCTGTGCGCGTTCGTAGGAGTCAAGACCTTTGTGGATTTCCAACAGGCGCTAGGACTCCATGGGGCATTCTGGTTATACGCATCAATAAGTGTGGGGGGATTGTGTTTTGTGGTCTGTTGCGTGCCGGAGACTAAAGGGAAGGATCTCGATGAAATGGACCCGAATTATGTACAAAGTTTGTCCCCTAAAAGGTAGAGTGGGGGTGATCGGTCGTGTTGTCTTGAAGGTTTAGTAGACGGAAATTTTGATTGGAAAATTAACAAGAATATTGATTAGATTTAGTTAACGAAGGTTTTTTTTGGAGATTTAAGGAAGCAGGGTCTATTATATCTTTAAGGAAACACGATCACACGATAATCGGTAGATATATCCTTGTTCCAATCCACCGCAAATTTTGGCTGTGCTTTATTATCCAATGAAAATATTTATTTCGAGCCACATGTTTTGTGGAAATATATGTGTATAGAATTAAGTAATGAAGACATTGATATTTATATAGGTAATTGAACTTATATAGTGGTACAGATTTTAATAAAATTATTTAATTTTCTTGTTTTAGTTGTACTGTTTTGCTAATAGTTCCAATGAAAAATAATTGCAATGTCCTTAAAGGTTACTTAATTCTTTGAAAGTTAAATTAACGTTATAAACATATTGTTTTATGTAATGTACGTTGTGTATGTAATTTTGTAATTATTGACAATGATATTACCAACGGCGTAGATGAAGAATTAGCTACCTGTTTTTAATTGGATTTACTTTTAGTTTTAGTGTATCGATCTCCTGATTATTACGACTTTTTAATTTTTTATATTTATTTAGGTATAAGTTAAAATGTTAGATAAATCATACCTTACCCGCATATCAAAGTTCATATCATAAAATTTTATTTCATCGATATTGTCATGAAAATATGTAATTTTAGATGTGAATTAGGTATTTAGTATATTTTTTTTTAAATAAAATCATTTTTCCATATTTTAGCAGGCAATCGCATTATAAATATATATAGATAAATACAGCGGTCCACTTTTTACCTCTTCCTGTACTAAACTAGTGAATTAGTTCAAAAAATGTATTTTCCAAAATTTAATTCATTATTATTCTCCTTCGATGTAATTATAAATATTAAGTATGAGCTTTCCTAATTAATGAACGACAATAATAAGACAATAATAAGACAATAATAGTACTTTAAGCGGAAATCACTATATACTGTTTTTAAATTTTAAAATTAAGATAATTAATTTAGTTTAATAAATTATAATAGATTTATAGAGTGTATTAGCTAATTATTATTAGATAGAGAAAGAAATGCTTCATAATAGTGATGACCGTAAATTGTTGCTCAGGACTATTGAATGTTTAGTATTAATGAGGCAGCTATGAGCATGTTTTTTTTACTTTCCCTTGTAGGCAGACGAGATACGGCCCACCTGATGGTGAGTGGTTACCGTCGCCCATGGACTTCAGCAATGCCAGGGGCAGAGCCAAGCCGCTGCCAACAAATTGTTCAGGATGTCCATATTTGTATGGGTATATATCAAAAAATGGTCCTTTGTAAGTCCTATCACTAAGCACTAGTGCGAGCTTTTTAAATTCTCGATCGCGTAAAAGCTAACTCAAATTTGTATAGACTTGCAAAAGCGCCCCTAGCAACAAACATAGGGGCGCTGTTCCAATTCCATAGGCTCCAACTAAGCACACATCGTCTTCTCGCATTAAAAATGTATAATCTCAAAACTTACTAATTTTACAGGAGAGTGTTTTAAAAGTTTAACATGTGCCATTTTTAATATTAATCATCTATGCAACATTTATTTTTTACCAGTTACATTATCTGTATTTTAAAGTAAGATAAAATTATGTATTTTGTTAATAGTAGTCAAAACATGGTTAAACTAAAAAAACAAAAAACTAAAACTAAACTACTCTCTTTTGATAGTATTTATGAGAAAAATACTGGTGATACCAAATGATTCCGCATATTAACTCAATTTCGAATATTTTTGGAAATTGTACACTTTTAATGCGATAAGACGACATGTCTCATACGGACTCTGAAGAAGTTCATTCTTGCATCGAAAAGTCTGAAGCCTCTAAATAATGAGGCCGCAAGCAATATGTTAAAAGTATACGTGAATCCAAATGATCGGCACTTGTTTGATGATATTAAGTCAGCGTATTAGCCATCACTTCGAGAATGTTCTATTATTTATTCGTGAAAAAATTCCTCAGGCAAATCTGATTGTGTGACAAAACGGATACGTCTTCTCTATACCAGAGCATTTTGTAAAGATAATTTTTTAAGTAGCCTCAAGACTATTGGTAGAGATAAAAATATGACAATAATTAATAACGTTTAAGTGACATTAGATATTGTAATTGAATTGTTTTAATTATATTTTCCTTCCCTGGCTTTGTTGGCTTTTTGGTGTTTAAGGATTTTAAAATTGTCAATACAAAAAAATCTTTATTTTAAATATAATTAAAATAGTATTAAGGTTAGAGTTTCGAATAAAAATGAAATTTCTCATTGAAATAACTTTGGATTAGGATAAAGATAGTAAATTTTGTCCTATGATTGTTTTGAACGTGCCATAAGGGCGAAAGACCAAAATATATATTATACAAAACCATCCTTCATGTTCAAAGAAAATTTTATTGTGTGAATAGAAAATAGTTGGTATATCTAAATATTTATTGTATTAATAGGCATTGAATATTGCGGCATTTAGTATAGATTCCTTTGCCGATGATAGGCTTACGAAAGAAGCGTTCGTTCGAATTGAACTCTTATTAAATTAATAGACAAAATAATAGGTTGTGAATTTTTAAATTTTTCTAGATTTTTTATAAATATAAAAAAAAAACTTTAGTGTAACGTTCTAAACAAAAAATGTAGTAAGGCTTTTGATGGCTTGATTTTTTCCCTTCGCTAGTAGCGTAAGGGGTTATTCCAGCTGCGCGGGAAATGATTTCCATTTTATACGCTTGCTTCCGTAATTATAAAAAAAAAACAGTTTGTGTTTTTCGCTTCTCTGGATTTTAATGGGATTTAGAGGCGTGTTCATTTTGAATCGGCTCCTAAATGATTCATTGTAATCAACTCGTAATTTTTTTTTGACACGATGCGCTTGTTACTTGTGGAGAGTGTACTCTAGAGAGTACTCTTGTGAGTCCGCACGGGTAGGTACCACCACCCTGCCTATTTTTGCCGTAAAGCAGTAATGCGTTTCGATTTGAAGGGTGGGGCAGCCGTTGTGACTATACTGAGACCTTAGAACTTACATCTCAAGGTGGGTGGCGCATTTACGTTGTAGATGTCTATAGGGCTCCAGTAACCACTTAACATCAGGTGGGTTGTGAGCTCGTCCACCATCTAAGCAATAAAAATAAAAAAGCACAGCATAGCTAAGCTTCCTTTCCTATATCTAACTTCCGCTGTATAATAAAAATACTAGTTTACTGAGTATAGCGTGTATTAAAATATACTAGCTCACTTTTTTTTATTTTCGCGGCAAATCACTAGTCGCTTCGGAGGCTGCTACTTAATCTTGATTCGTCGCTTGGTATTCGTTTGAGATACATTGCAGGTTCTCGAAAATTACAACCCATGAAATGATAATTAGATTGATAATTCCATTAACCGTTTTCGGCTTTGAGTATGGTTGCAAAGCGCTTTATATTATGTATGTAATTGGTATATATATAAACACTATGCAATTTCTATGAATAAGTTAACGATAAACATATCGAGGGGTGAAAAAGGATATTTGGTTTAAGCGACATTTTTGCAATTTTACAGAAGAGCCATTTAAAGTTAAAAATTTGGTAAAAATAATATAACAAAAAATACTTCTTCATTTATTTGAATGGGGTAAACTTAGTTGAAGTTCAATTAAAACCATCGAACTGTTGATGCTAATAACAGTGGGCCGGGTCTTCTCAGTGGGTCGCGTTTCCGATCCGGTGGTAGATTCTGCGAAGCACTGCTCTTGCTAGGGCCAGTGTTAGCAACACTCCCGGTTTGAGCCCCGTGAGCTCACCTACACGTCAAGGAGAAGCTGAAATAGCCTCTCAAGGCTATCAGCATAGGTAGGATAAAAAAAGATGTGTGGTGTCGTGGGACACCGGATAGGAACGAAATTCCTTATTATAAAAATATTAATTTTAAGTTGTATTCAAGGTATAAAGAAAATAAAACTGGAGGTTTCGCAACAGCCCACGGTCATTTGGCAACGTGCGAACTTATTGTGGTACACTTCATTCACGGTTGTTTGCATAAGAGTTAGTGTATTGCGCAAACGAACGCTCTGAGATCGTGGTCAATGAATTATATAATAAAAAAATATGTTATTTTTTGTACGTTATTACAAAGTTAAGTAGTACACCGTGTGCGTTACTATAAAAAATCTTACGTTACGGACGTTTTTCCCGGTTAGGGTACCCCTCCGCATCGTCCCATAAGGAACTTCGTTCCAAAAAAAAAAGCTAACACCAAATAAAACGCACCTTTAATTCCAATGATAAATGTCGCGTATTTAGCGCAAATGTCGCTTAAACCGAATAATCTTTCATCCATTGATTTATAATTGATATGAAATGTAGGTTTTGTTGATATTATTCTGTGTCAATTAACTCAATAATAATTGCCTTCACGTAGTAAATTTGTTTGAGCGTGGTAATGTTTACGCCGTTTACATGAGAAGAGCTTGTGAGCGCTACTGATATTATCATCTACCCACACTATTATTTAACGGGCTCTTACCACGATTTTGAGTCTAATTTCACTTCAGGGCCCAGTTTTTCTACCTAAGCTGATAGCCTTGATAGGCTATTTCAGCGTAACTTTAGCTAGTAGGTGAGCTCACGGGGCTCAAACCGGAGTGATGCTAACACTGACCCTAGTAAGAGCAGTGCTTCGCAGAATCTACCACCGGATCGGAAACGCGACCCACTGAGAAGATCCGGCGAGAAACTCAGTGGGCTGTGTCTGTGGGTTAATTCGCTCGTCGTATCGACGAGGACGGTGACCGGGCAGGGCCCTTGTGACGCGCTCAAGAATCCGTCATAGAAGATCTTCCACCAAGCGAGTGATATTGCTTGTTCGGAACTTGGATATATGTAAGCTTATCTTGAAAATGTCGCAAGCGAGAATCAAGCGTCTGTCAAATGCGTTGAATGATGGCTACCCGCCACAGTATTTACCTGTAGGTTACTCCACGATGCTCTTCTTGAGTAAATCAGACTTTATATTAAGCTTAGCTTTAGATGAATTTGTGGTAGTGAAGTGTGCCTCTTTATCCGTATAGTAGATATAGTCGTGAGAGGAGTTTTGAAATTTAAATTATATTTTATTTCTTCTCTAAATCGTCTAGCTACATCTTGTAGACAAACCACGTGAATTTTGAACGTAAATTCTAATGCTGACAGCTCTAGAGCGTTCAGTATGCTTAGTGTCAGTTTTTTAAAGTTCTCGATAGCGTAAAAGTTATAGTCCGAGAGCTGGTACCAATTTTTGGGTAGGTTCTTTTTCAACAAACAAAATTGTCTGGCTTATTTTTTTTCGTATTTATTAATTATTACACTGCAACATATATAAATTGCGTATTGCCTCAAATATATTTTAGGGGAAAAAAAATAATATTTTTAAAAATATGGGGGTTGATTTAGCCCCACTACTCACCAGCCAGGTCTGCAATTCCGTGTTGGAATATAATAGGAGAGGTATGTGACAAGTTTTCAGCTTGCCTCAAATACCTACCCAAAAATTAGTGCCAGATCTCCTACTATTAGCTCAAATATGTTTGCAGTTAGAACAGCGCCCCTAGCGGGAAACGTAAGTAAACAAAAAAAATTGAGTTCACTTTTACGCTATCGAGAACTTTAAATAACTCGCACTAAGCATACTGAGCACCTACGTTCAACCATCCAACTATGCTAACTCGTATTTGGCTGTAAAAGAAAGTTCCCGAAGCCCAAAATGACAAAGAGTTCTTATTATACATAATATACATACATATTAAAATAAATTACGCGCAATGTAAAGATAATTAAAACAAAAAGTCGTGTGGCACTCCGGGACTGCCGCGGTAAAGCTATTGCATAGCATTTTATATCAACTTATACAATTATAATTAGACAATAATAATTTAATATTAGAACAATAATAAAATAAGACCACAATATATTTATAAACATTAACTGTCCCCTTCACACTCATAAGCTAGACCGCGCGAGAGAGAGATGGGCAGACTTTTCATGATGCACATGCAGTGCGACGTCACGCCGCGCGCTTATTCACAAACACTACACAAGCGCAACGTGTGAATGTGCTGAACGCGAGCTACATGGTAGGCGGAGTGGGGGTGTTAGGTTTTATTTTCGTTACGGAATTTCTTGATTCGGTCGTCGCGCTCAAAGCCCACGATAAAAGCTATGCAATAGCTTAACATAAACATTTGAACCGATCTTCGCTTCGGGAACGACTCCAACAATCTATTATCATTCTAGAATGTTCTTCGTTGGTTTTTAGAAACCACAATCTAAACATAATTTCACAGAAGATAAATTGTCATAGATATCTTTAGCTGGTTTTATTTAATTTTATTTCGTTCTAAGCGACACATAGCAAAGATTAATTCTTTGATGGCTATTTATATCAATGTTCTTAATTTCATATGTTTCATACAACACTATGATTAATGCGTATGTGGAAAATAATACGCTAATTTCAAAACGCTTTTAAAACAGCTCTAGAAAAATAAATTGGCAACGAAACTATTATTTAATTTTAAGAGAAGGTTAAAAATAATTATGCTTTACGCACTAGATTAAGTTCACACTGAAATCAAACATTGTTTACGTGTTTCAATCATATTTCCAACACTAATAATCACGGACGTCAATTCACTACCCTTTTTTGATGTATGGAATGTTCTTAAGCTTCTAGAAGTAATGTTCCATTTGGTATTTACAAGGTTGTTGTTAACAAGATGCTAGACTAGTTAAGTTATATTAATTTTACTATGCAGCAATATTAAATTACATCTAGAACCCGATCATTGGTTTGATGGACGAATAATAGCTACGTAAGAAGGAAATCAAACCCGCAAAATTATAATTTGCGTAATCACTGGTGGTAGGACCTCTTGTGAGTCCGCACGGGTAGGTACCACCGCCCCGCCTATTTCCACCGTGAAGCACTAATGCGTTTCGGTTTGTAGGGTGGGGTAGCCGTTGTAACTATACTGAGACCTTAGAACTTATATCTCAAGGTGGGTGGCGCATTTACGTTGTAGATGTCTATGGGCTCCGGTAACCACTTAACATCAGGTGGGCTGTGAGCTCGTCCACCCATCTAAGCAATACAAAAAAAATAAAAAATAAATTAATATATCGTCGCTGTCAAACCAAAATCTGCTATGTGCAAAAACTCGATTTTGAATTAACATTCGTATAAACATTTATATGAAGGTGAATTATTTAAGAACTATATCAAATGAAAGCTATAGATAAATATTAAAGCTATAGACACATAACAGTTTTTTTTTATACGGTAGATAGATAGGGCTGTGAACTATACGAAAATGTCAAAAAGTATAAATCTCAAAAAGTGCACATAGCAGATTTTGGTTTGACAACGACAATATTTTCAAAATTTTAAACATAATTAATGTGAATTTTATTTAGTGATATTCACTTTTTATTGTATTATAGTTCCTCAGAAAATTTACTATATATAGCATTTAAGATAGTGGAAGGCTTTAACTAGCTTAGTGTCTACTTAAAAGACTAGATTGTACAAATATATAGTGTAATTTCTAGAAATAGAGAAACTAATATATCAAATCTCACATCGTTTTCTCGCATTAAAACTGTATAATCTCAAAACTTACTAATTTTACAGGAGAGTGTTTTAAAGGTTTAACATGTGATATTTTTAATAACAATCATCTTTGCAACATTTATTTTTTGTTTTTTACCAGTTACATTATCTGTCTTTTAAAGTTTATACATGATATATCATAAATTTAATACATCATATTAATTTTGTTATTAGTAATCAAAACATAAGTAAACTAAAACTAAACTGAGAAAAATACTGGTGATACCAAATGATTCCGCATGTTAACTCAAGTTCGAATATTTTTGTAAATTGTACACTTTTAATGCGATAAGACGACATTATTCTGACTATACTGAATTACAACGAAATGTTTCTCGAAACTATTTATCCGAATTTTATGATGTTATTAATTTATTTTTCACGTATCTCTTGTCGGGAATCTGAGTTGTTAATTTGAAATAAATATAGGCGCATGTACCCACACCATCTTCTTCACCACGCTTCTCCACACATTCTTGCCGATAAAAATATTTGTTTATAAAGCTTTTTTTATAAAATGGTTATAACGTTTTTTTCATAAATATCAAATTTTCCTCCGTTTATCAAGCGATTTTTTTTTTGTTTATTAGCTATATTGACGAGCTGTAGGTACTTGGCGTGTTCGAATCTCTTTTTGGGAATAGTTTTGTTTTTTTATGTATGCAAAATGTTAAAAGGAAAATCCATTACATAAAATGATCTTTAGACGTCAGTAAATAGAATTCCACGACCAAGAGTACATCATCACAAGTAAATCATCATTCTCCTACCCTTCTCCCAGTCACCTGGGGTCGGCGCAATATGTTTTCTCCTTCCATACTCCTCTATCATATACCATTTCTTCGCTCACTCCCCTCTTATACATATCGTCTTTCACGCAATCCATCCATTTCTTCTTAAGTCCACCTCTTCCTCTACCTTATCCTTATTACTGAGTACAAGTAATTATTGAACACAAAACTTTTACCTTTATTTTTTTTAAATGAAATATGCGTGTGAACGATTTCTTTATTTAGTAATATTCTATGTATAATAATGAATGAATTCTAGAGAAAACAAAGAAACATGTAACGCCGATTATTAACGCCTGAAGTAAATAAATAGATAATTTTTTGAAAAAAATGTTTCATTTCATTTATTGGTTCAAATAGTGGATAATATGAGTTCTAATTCTCAGTTTTTACAGTACATCGGCTGGCGCGCTCTTCGAGCCGAAAAGCATTACAGCTTCACGGCAGTAATGGGCAGGGTGGTGGAACTTACACGTGCGGACTCACAAGAAATCCTACTACGGCAATTTAGGGTTGTTATTTTATCGAGCTCCTAGTACCTGAGTGTTATTGCATACTTAAGGATGCAGGTAGACTGATGAGTGAGGATTGTAGGAGCAGAAATACACCAAATAAAACTGTCTGTAGTTTTGCAACTAAGTATTTACCTACTCACTGGTGGTAGGACGTCTAGAAAAAAAAACGATCACTGAAATTAATTTTAATTTAGCCTTATTCTGCTCGACAATAGATGTCGCTACTTTTATCCATTTGATGGGTTGAATGGCAATGACAATACAAATTATAATTTTATAAACATTAAAGAAACACTACTTAGTTTTCTGAAGCACCGCTAGATGGCAGTGATTTCAATTTGTACTGTTACCTGTTAGTCGACGATAGAGGGCAGTACACGCCAATCTGTTATTTCAGCCAACCAGACAACTGACTCAGCCGCTCAGCCAACTCAGTCGTTAACCTTATTGTTGCATGAATCAAATAATTCCTTGAAAATTATATGTTCACCTCGTTGCGCTATTGTTTAGGCCAAATTCAATACATACTAGGAGAGCATTTGAATTTATTTTAGGATAAAACCATATAGGATTAATCTTCATTTGTATCTTTAATACACTTTATTATTAGACGCTTATATTTAAGACAATAATAGTATATGCAGTGATTTTTTTTCCTACCTTTACTGATAACCTTGAACCCACCAACTTGAAGCCCCTACAAGTCATTCTATCCCGTTTTTGCAGGATGCCGTCGGAGCACCATGGTTCTTAAGGTCTCCATGATGACCTGGAGCTTGACTCAGTCAGTAAACTTACTACTTACTACTAACTTAACTTACTATATACTTGTATCTACAATCGGCATCGTTGCGCCACTTTGAAAAGGCGGCACGACATGAAAACCCTTTTGTCGCGGTCGCCGGGAACATAATATGTAAATAAAAACCTTTATTAGTTAAAACTATTTACTTAAAAAAAAAAAAAATTTTTTTTTTAAGAGGAATACAGTAAACTGTTTTGTAAAGTTTATCAATACAGTAAACTGTTAATTAATAAACTTTACAAAACTGATCTTAATAAAATTTACAAAACTGATATTTTTTACTGAATGACAGACTTCAATGCATGACACTGAAGAAAAATCTTTTTTAAAAAGCAGGTAAAGACTTTCAACTAATACAGATTATTCTTTACTTGTGTATGTGTGTTGACCAATTGTTTACTGTTTAATTTTTAATATTAATTTTAAAGGAGATTAAGGGCTTTAATTGTTGCTTTCTTATTATATCACAGAAAATAAAATTAAGTTTTTTTTATTGTTTATGAAATACTCCACATTATAATGATCTATACTAATATTATAAAGAGGAAAGATTTGTTTGTTTGTATTGAATAAGCTCCGAAACTACTGAACCGATTTAAAAAAATCTTTCAGTGTTGGAAAGCTATGCTATCCCCGGGTGACATAGGCTATATTTATTATATTTTCAACAAAATTAGGGATCCTTACTGAAACTCCAATAATGTAACCCAATGTGTAAAAAAATTACCTAAATTTCTTTACATCGCGTCGCTATTTCCCAAGCGAAGCCGGGGCGGGCCGCTAGTATAAAATATAAACGCTTTGCACAACAATTTCACATCTGTTTTTCAATATCCTTTATCACGACTGTATTCAATACACCAGTGTGCTTGGTGCGAGTTTTTTAACGTTCTCGATAGCGTAAAAGTTAACTCAAATTTGTATAGAGTTGGAACGTTTACCTAAGTTAGCCGCTAGGAGTGCTGTTACAACTCCGTACAAAATTGAGTTAACTTTTACGCTATCGAAAACGTTAAAAAACTTGCACTAAACACAATATAATATGAATGCTCAATCTTTCTTTTTTGGTACTGTCCTTAATTAAAATATGGCATTGATACCTACTTGTAGACGTTATTCACTAAATACTCTTCAAATCAAAACTTATCAACGAAACACGATCTCAAACGATAAAAATATTCTGAGCGACCTACTTCACGCGATGATGATAACAAATATAACTATGCGGTATTCATGAGCGAACCTAAGATTTTGACGTGCCAACGTCTTATAATTCGATGGAGCCGGCTGCACGCACGAAAAAATATGACTCATGCGGCGTTACCTCGCTATGAGGCGTTCTATTTAAGGCGCAACGAGCGACAAAGAGGCACAATCGGCCTCCGCGTTCGGCAGCGTTCGACATCTGTCTCTCTCCTACTTGAGTGAGCGATGCATCCGCGTGGACAGCTGCTATACAATAATACATATTTACATGTTTTCGTCAAGTATGAAGTTCAGTGAAAAGTGAATGTGGTGTCAATTGTTTATAGCAACGATAATTGCGATAATTGAAAAATGAAACCATTCCATCAGTATTTTCTTATGACGTTGTCACGTTCAACTATCGTCAGTAAGCCGACTTTACAGACAACCGACTTTTTTTTCACGCAAAGTTACCCTAGGGCCTACCGCTACCCAGTGGTCAGTGTCGCCCATGGACATCAGCTATCAAGGTCTATCTTATCGGGCTTATTCGGGATAGCAAACAACAACAAAGACTAATGTAAGCTTATAGTGGAAGACAAAAGCGGCTGGGGGTCGCTGTGATCCCTTTAACTATATTACAGCGTGTTATGTCCTTTTCGTTAACATTCCGTTTCAAAAACGATCGAAAGAGACAGAAAATTGCATAAAACTGTAGTGGTTTCAATTATGTTGTTACCTTTGGATTTTTTTTTATTGCTTAGTTGTGTGGACGAGCTCACAGCCCACCTGCTGTTAAGTGGTTACTGCAGCCCATAGACATCTACAACGTAAATGCGCCACACACCTTGAGATATAGTTCTAAGGTCTTAGTATAGTTACAACGGCTGCCCCACCCTTCGCCCACCGAAACGCATTACTGCTTCACGGCAGAAATAGGCAGGGCGGTGGTACCTACCCGTGCGGACACACAAGAGGTCCTACCACCAGTTGTGTTGTACATTCGAAGTGTACCCGGATTTTCATTTCAGTTCAGTGGGGATAGGGCAATCCGAATCGAACGTAGGTAGGGTAGGTAGAGTAGGTAGGGTACCTCAAGCACCGGTCATCGTTCTCGTCGAACCCGTCGCTTGCGACGAAGGGCTCGACGAATAAATTAACCCACAGACAGAACCCACTGAGTTTCTCGCCGGATCTTCTCAGTGGGTCGCGTTTCCGATCCGGTGGTAGATTCTGCGAAGCACTGCTCTTACTAGGGCCAGTGTTAGTCGTGTGCCTATCCACGCTAAAAATGAAAACGATTCCCATATTTTTATTTTAAAATCACACCGACAAATACCTAAAATTGTTTGGAGCTTAAAATGAAAACATTCCGGCTCGTATAAGCAATTTAAAACCGTTTTGGCTTTGTGCAAACAATAATACGACTATGTGAAATTCACTTCCCGTATAGTGAGTTTTCATTATTAAAACCGTGTATGTGGTTACGTAATGCGAATTATTTTTAGCGTCTACCATTAGTGATGAGTGACAACCCTTCCCAGAATTTCGATCCTATATCTTCATTTCCACAACTCGCTTTGATTCTCGGCTCGATATGGTCGAGGGTTGAAAGGCGCGTTGGTTTAAGCGACATTTCACTTTTTTACCCCCTACCTATGCCGATAGCCTTGAGATCAGGATATATATATCAGGCTATATCAGCTTCGCCTTGACGTGTAGGTGAGTTCACGAGGCTAAAACCGGAGTGGTGCTAACACTGACCCTAGCAAGAGCAGTACTTCGCAGAATCTACCACCGGATCGGAAACGCGACCCACTGAGAAGATCCGGTGAGAAACTCCGTAGGTTGTATCTATGGGTTAATTCGCTCGTCGAGCCCTTCGTCACAAGCGACGGGTTCGCCGAGGACGGTGACCGGTGCTTGAGGTACCTAAAATCACCGTTACATATACGACATTTATCTTTGTATATTTTATATGTGCGTTTTATTTGGTATTAGCATCAACACATTTTTAATTGAACTTCAATTAAGTTTACTCCATTCAAATAGCTAACAAGATTTTTTTGTTAAGATATTTTTCCCAAATTTTTAAATTTAATATGTTTCGGGGCCTCCGTGCTTACCAACGTTAGAAAAAATGCGGCTAACTGACAACATTACAATAATAAATCAGTGACCGAATGTTCTAGTATGTTAACAGAGACTAAAAATCAGATTACACAAACAATTATATTAGCGGTTTCCTTATCTTGTTCTCACAACCTCACAACTAGTTTGCGACGCAGAAACATTTCAAACTCCTAATACCGTTTAAATTGATGCCTAATAAAATTTATTTTGAGCATTTCTATATATACCTAGTCAGGTCATAAATTCTGTCACATGCTTAATGTAAAATAATTGAAACAAGTTTATTATGTATTATGTAAGTATTATGTATTATGTATTATGTAACCATTCATATACCAAAATGAACTTAACAAAACATAGATTCTTATGACACTAAAGTTTATTCAAAATGACCTCCGTGATTTTGAATACAGGCCTTCAATCTGCGCGGCCAGTCGTCTATCGCAGCACGAACGAGGTCCATGTCAATATCGGCGGCTGCCTTAATCAAGGATGTCTTGAGTGACTCCAAATTGGGATGAGGCTTTGAGCACGCCTTTTCCTCCAAGTGTTGCCATATCTTGTAATCTAACGGATTCAAATCTGGACTGGAGGAGGGCCAGTCTTCGTGCCGGATGAAGTCGATTTCACGCGCCGCCAGCCAGTCTTGTGTGCTCTTCGCTCTATGAGCTGGCGCCGAATCTTGTTGGAATACCCAGTGCCTGTTATTGAACATGGTATGAGAAACAGGTTCCACAAGGTTCGTCAGGACTGTATTTTGATACACAACTGCATTCGTTTTTACACCTTTCTCACAAAAATGTACCTCTGTTAAGCCCCAATAAGAAACTCCCAACCATACCATGAGCGAGGATGGAAAATGACCTCGTTGGACACGCGGAATACGGTTGCTCGCTTCTTCACTACTGTGTGCGTACACCTTATCATTTTGTTTGTTGTAGCTCTCTTCTACGGTAAAAAATTTTTCATCCGAAAAAAGAATTTCCCGATGTTTTTTTCCCGCGTACCGCTTCAACAAAGCGCGGCATCTCTTCAGTCTCAGGTCCATTAGGCGAGCATTCCAACAATGTCCTGTTTTTCTTCGATACGCCCGAAGCCCTAAGTCTTCATTTAACACCCTTTTCACCGTAGTTCTGCTTAACCCCATCTGAAGGGCCAACAGTTTCTGCTTACGTTTGGGATTTATTTGAATTCGCGCCTTCACAGCTTTTACCACTGCTGGAGTCCTAACAGACCGAGGGCAACCACTTCTTGACCTGTCATCTACACTAGAGTCTTCATTGTATCGTTTGATGGTACGATAAATGAATCTTTTGGTTATATTCAAATTTTTCAGTATGTTAAAAATTTGAATTGGCGCGTAACCGCAACGATGCAACGCAATAACTGCAACACGGTCTTCTTTAAGCGTCCACTCCATATTTAAAAATGAGTAGAATTCTAAAAGTATACATTTTTATTTTCATGAACAATTCGAAATTCGAATTCAAGAAATTTTTTTGTGGCCAGCATTCTAAAAGAAAAGTTTTTACTGTGTGAAAATACTTATGACCTGACTAGTTACTTACAACGAACGTGTAAGTTTTTCAAATTGTTTACATGACAACTTATTACGTTTTGTTTTATCTCTGAGCGTGAGTGTACGTCGGTAATAAAAGCCATGAAACTGTGTTTTAACAGTTGTACAAAGAAATACGGAAAAATATTAAAATAAATGACGGATTTATATTTTCACGTCTGCTTGCAGACCACTACGAGGGCACTTGATATCTTCATGTAAGTGATGTGTAAGTGTTATAAAAGGCGACTAAGTGATTCGTCGATGAAGGAAGGAATTTTGATTACCTACGGTTGATTACTTGAACATACGGAGTTACACATTCCGCTAGTTTTAATATCGAGCAAGATCGAGGGACTGCTGATTAATAAATAGCCTTTGCAGCAGGCACTTGAAAAGAGAAAAAAAACAAATGTAATGATATAAAATATATGTAATGATAGTGTTAGATTTTTTAAGTTACTAACATAGAGTATAAGTAATTCTTACTAACAAAATGTTATGATTTTAACAAAAAAAAACTGAAATAAAGTATAAATAAATAAAAAATATGATTTTAGATTATCAAAGAAGCTTACAATATACCTGGTACTAGCTATAATTTTAACCTGTTCATCCAAAATTCCAATGAAAAACAGCAATAGCAGCATTTTCTCGCCATTTTAGTATTTCATCATTCTCAGCCCCTCGTTTAAAAAATACCCCTGTATCTTTAGTCGTTCACACAAGCTTAACTCGACTCCACTCAACCTCCAAATTTTGAATTCAAAATGACTTATTACTTTATGTTAGAACAGATTGATCAAGCCTAGCTATCAGCTAGCCATTGTTTTTATTGATCCGTTACAATCAGATGTTTTCAACCCGATTTTTTTTGTATGCAATTTCAGATGGACGGATTTTATGGCACTTTCACAAACATTTACTTTATTACTGATAGTATATATTATTTAATCTTATCTATTAGTATCTTCTTTGTTATATCTGTGAGCTCAAAGTCATGAAGGGTGCTTGTAAGCAAATGTTTATTTATTAGCTCGAACAACATGTGTTTCAGCTTCAATTGTTTTTCGATAGACAGTCATGATTAATAATGTTATTGGAATTATTACTAAAAACAAAAGCGACCTAATTTACGTGCTGCAAATTTACATTTGAAAAAGATTTAATTCGATTTACGTCGTACGGAAACGATTTCGTGATCAAACCAATACATATTTAGGGGTTTTCATGACAAAGGGATGATCTTCCACCGAGCGGGTGATATTGCTCGGTAAACCGACGGTCCGAATGTTGTTGTTCGGAACTTGTACATATGCAAGCTTATCTTAAAATTATCGTTAACGAAATTCACCTCCGTATCTTTAGTCGTTCATTCGAGTTTAACTTGACTCGACTCAACCTCCAACGCGGGTTTCGGTATGCTTGATCGTAAAAATAACCTCCACTCAAACGTCCCTCGATTCTCCTCACCGGAGTGGAGTAATTGAACTATCAAGTCAAGGCTGGTTTTCTATCAATGTCCAAATAGTATGCAAATGGAAATATATGATTTTGTTGTGCGATGGCCTGGATATGTGCATGACTCGCGCATATTTACCAACAGCAGAAGCTGTTTGAGATTTGAAGAAGGCGATTTGGCTGGAAGTTACATTCTTGTCGGACAGCGGTTACAGGCAGACTGGCTTTATGTACACTCCTGTGTTGAATCCTCAGAACCAGAACCCAGATACAACCGAGCAAATGTATTAATAAGAAACATTATTGAACGTGTATGGTGTATTAAAGGACGCTTTGCTTGTTTGTATAGAATATTACAAAACAGTACACCAAATACAAGTAATATTTTAGTCTCTGCTGTCCTACACAACATTTGCTTAATTTTGGAGGAATGCTCGAGGCGTCCTCAACTGAGTTAGAGTGCAGGGATATTTGAGGACATGTCTAGAACTATGGGTGTACACATGGTGTAAAGTAAAGGTAGAAGTTCGTCCCGCTGCCTTGAAGTGGGACGTTTGGGAAGTTATATCCACAACCCAATGTGACCTTTAAACAAGATCAATTAAAGACTAAACTCCGATGCGCTATTTGCTGTATACATACATCAATACAGAAGTAGACAAACATGAAATAATTAGGTACATACCATTTTCTCTTCTATTTATCAATTGACTTTCTTTTTCTATTTACTAGCGGTTGAAGAACTTTAATGTTTTATAAAAACTGGCAATAGTGGTGTTTTAAGTCGAAAATAAAATGAAAACAAATATATACCATGAATTTAAATCTTCAACTTCGGTAATTAAGGTCGACTTACGGTCATCAAGCGAACATAGGTTACAGACCTCGATCTTATTCAAATATATTTAAAGACGAAATTTAAAAATTTAATGCAATTCAATACTTTTTCACTCACTATAGAATTTAAATATTCTACATAGTTATCATTTTTACTACAAAATTTCGAAGTTTTTCTTTGCATTTATTCGTTTTTTATGCTGATGTCTTAACTATGATTTCACTCATGATTTAATTTACAAAGTTTACCATTTTTACTAAAAGAAATACATCGTTTGCAGTGTGAGCTTAAAAGGTTACTTATCATCTAGGACAGTGATTCTCAACCACTGTTCCGCGGCACTTTTGTGTGCCGTGAAATTTCAAGTGTGCCGCCAAATTTTGCCAATATGTAATGATGTTAATATTATTAAATTATATGAAATATTTTTTTTTATATTATTAGCTTGTAATTAATCCCTTTTTAAACGTTTAAATATTATTAAAGCATATATTAGTTTATTTCGTATATTTAATGGTTTTTTATAAACGTTTTATGCAGTGTTTTAAAAAGTAAATAGTTTTAATCTTTTTCTTTGTGTGCCGCCAAATTTTAAAATCGTTTAATGTGTGCCGCCAAATTTTAAAATCGTTAAATATGTGCCGCAACAAATAAAAAGTTGAGAATCACTGATCCAGGTTCAGCTCAACCTTTCTCATGATATTTAGTAACCAAATGCTTTTGCGATACGATAGATACGATAGATTGCGATAGGTGAGCATCGGTAATAGATTAAATACCACATAAATATTATTTATTGTTTTTTGCATCTGTAGGTAGAGTAAATAGGCAGACTGTAAACAAAATGAAAATATAGTCATTTATCTCTCTCTCTCTCTCGCTTTCTCTCTACTGCCAGCGTTAGAAAAGGATGAACGTTGTTTTAAAATTGGTGCTGTTTGTTGAGCAATACGCACGCACACTCGCTCACTCGCACACAACTTGGCCGCCATTAAAAAATAAAATAAACATAGAATTTTTGTAACAAGTGTAGTTTTTTATTGATAAAATATTTTCCAGGGTTCAAGTAATACAAATCTATTTATGGATTTTAATATTAAAATTTGTTTTAACAAATCCTATGAAATATGCTGCTCGATTAAATAAGTACAATTAGGTAACTACTAACTAAAAAAATGATAAGTATCTGTAGGTATGAAAAATGTAAAGTACCTGCTATGATCTAAACTCATTAGATTAGTATTGGAAAAAAATCCAGATACGAATATAGATTATTTTTCAAATACTAAATATGTATAATATAATTATAAACAAGGGTGGTTCAAAAAACCCTGATTTTACCGTCGAAATCAGACATGGCGGATTTTTTGTCGTTTTGACAACATTAAAATTCTTCATAACTAGCTGCTCGTCTTAAAAATAACCATAAGGAAAACATGATCTTCATATTTTTTATTTTTTAAATACACACTAATATTGAACCACAGTGAGACTATTTCTCCGCTATATTTGAATTGCATCATTCACAATCCATCGTTTAAAAAACAGATTTTGCAAAAACCTGGCTAGTTTTTGTTGGTGTTTTTGAATTAATATTTTTTTAAACTCGGTTTCATTGTTTGACGAAGTCAGAACACGTTCTGTTGGTTTTTATACTACCTACACTTAAATTAACAACAGTTTAAATCGCTTGCAAAGTTTAATAGGAGCGGCTATTTTTATGAGTGTTCACAATTAGACGAATATTTGTTTAGATAAAAATAACACTCACCGCAATTAGATGCGGTGAGTGTTATTTTGTGCGGTGAGTGACGCACACTCTTGTCGTATTCAAATAATAAAAATTAGGATATTTTTTTAAATCCATTTTGGTTCAAGGGTTACGACCATAAAGTTTAAATTAGATGCTACTTTCGATAGACAATATCCACGAAATAAAAACTTCTATTTTACCGATCTAGCTTACTATAGTGCATTCTGGAAGTTTCTTTTGAAAAAAGTTCTTTGTTTGATAACTTAAGAAAGATACGCACAAAGATCTCATTCACATAATATTACATTATCATTCCGACCATAACAACTGCCAACATTCCAATGGATAACATGTTTTTACCCGACGAATTCTTTTTTAATGATTGCACTGCGTAATTTTGCAGCACTCCGCAGGGTATGGCCTTCCTTATATTCGAAGTTTGTGTGATCCTGATGATGTAGCACTGCATCCCGGGAGTCACGTCCACTGGTTTACCCTTCACGTCTAAGGCGTTGACGACTGTCGTGTTGGACACTGTTGTTGTCACGGTCGATATGGTGTTCACGTTTGCAGTGGCATTCGCATTTGCAGTCGCATTCGCATTTGCATTTGTGTTATCGGTTGCATTGTTTGTAGCGTTCAGCGGAACTAAAGTACCGTTTGGAAGCATAGCGTATATCACAGGTCCTGGTGCGATTGTAGTCGTTGCCACTGCGGGCGGCTCGACTCCATTGGTTGTATTCACTACCGTTGTGTTCGTGACCGTTGTCGTTACGGTCGTCGTGTTGCTGGCGGCGTTCTTCGTTTCCGCTTCGAAAATGAAATGGGTGATCAACTGACAATCGATTTTAGTTTCTTCATAATCCCCGTTGTCTCTCTTCACGCCGAACTTGCAAATTTCGCCGGGTTTCGGCTTGTAGGTGGAGTGGCTATGCGCGTAAGCCGTTCCAGCCAGCGCGCCGAGATTCAAAAGCGCTAATCCGGCTAACAGCGTTCCATATTTGCTTCCAGAGTTTTGCGCCTGGTAAACGTAGGTCGGAGGGGTTCCGTGGTAAACTGGGTAGACCATTGGTGGGCCGTGGGGCGGATTGTATCTTATTTGAGGCGGGGGGCTGTAGTGATAATGGTTGTGTATTGTTGTAGTATGAGTCGTTTTTGGGTAGCTCTGTCCTCCTGAAGACGGATAACCGTGGCTACTCCCTGAATTGCCATGACCAGACATGCCTCCTGAAGACGGGTAGCCGTGACTACCTCCTGTGTTGCCATGACCAGACAAGCCGCCAGAAGATGGGTAGCCGTGACTACTTCCAGTGTTGCCATGACCAGATAGGCCACCAGAAGATGGATATCCGTGTCCGCCCGACCCTGACAACCCGCCGTGACCAGACTTTGGATACGAATGTCTGCTTCCACCACCGAATCTCTTGGATGTTACATTTTGTACACTAATGATACACAAAATCACAGTCAGTTGCAATAACACAGAGCGTTTTGAAAACATTGTGAAAGTGTGTTTGTTTATAACACACAAACGTCAGAACAATGCGCGGACGCACAAGTACTGAATGAAGTTCGTAGATTGTAGACAACTGGTTATTCAACATGTGTTGCCGGTCTATAAAACAAATTTACTAGACTTAAAACCTATGTAGAACTCGTGTGGTGGATAAATATTATTTATTATTATATGTTCTTGAATTATTTTTTTGCTTTGCAATAATGTCTCAACTATATTTTCTACTAAACGCATAATTGCTTTGTTAAAGAAATACAATTGTGATAGGACCCGGATGTATGCACTATCTTCAAACTAATGCACTAGCATCTTTGAAACGGCTCCGTTGAGTAACCTGCAGTGCCATTTATTCTCAGGTAAGATTTTCAAGAAGAATTGTTCGAACGGTATTTGTGCTAATTCACAGTTTACTGAGTTGTGTTACTTTTATATGATTGAAAAGTTTCTTAATAGTATAATAGTTTAATAGTGTTGTAATAAATGTTAAAGATATAACAAACTGAATAGAATTTTAAAATTCAAAATTATTTCCATGTAAAACAGACAAAAATAATATTCAAAAAAATAATATTTACGAAAAATTTTAAACAAAGCAACATTCGATGCTGTTTGTCCCCCAACAACATTCGCGCGTGACGCTGCGTTACTAATTTCACTTTCATTTTGTTTGAATTTAGGCCTTAACTCAATTGGATAAGTTCTATCGATTCTTCCTCATTATCTTATTGAAACTTCAACTTTATCACTAAGGACATAAGAATGAAGACACTGGAAACATCGCTACAGACATATTTAAAAATACGCCAATTATGACAGTCTGCTTCGACAAACAGCGTTGCGAATGCCTTGAACAATGAAACCATATTTTAACTTGAATCGAAAATGTCCATATTGTTAAATAGTAGCTCGTTTTCAAAAATTTTAAAATGCTGTTGAGTTCAATCGACGCATGCGCTGTGTGCATTGCAATACTTTAATTCTATTTGACAAATCACGCGTCATCTGTTTGTAGGTTGATTGATGGATTATAAAAATTTATTCCGAGATCTCCAGATGTCCTCAAAGTTTCAACTCAATTGGATGAATGAAAAGCAAACACAAAACATACAAACGGAAAACCACGAATCCTTCATTTGGAATTACCTACTTTTAACAATGTGCTTCATATAAAACTTTATACCGTAGCCGCTTCCAAAACCTGTTCTCCAAAAGTGACCTCAAATATGGGAATACCGTCGAAGTTTAATATTTTTAAATGAGTAATACGTAATTTCGTGACGGTAACACTTTCACTGTTTCAAAAGATGTCTAGTGTCAACAACTATGTTGCCTAAATACGTCGTTATTTTTCCCCTAACAAGAGCGGTGCTTCGCAGAATCTACCACCGGATCGGAAACGCGACCCACTGGGAAGATCCGACGAGAAACTTTGTGGCCTGTGTCTGGGTTAATTTACTCGCCGAGCCCTTCGTCGCAAGCGACGGGTTCGACGAGAACGATGACCGGTGCTTGGGGTACCTAAAAGCACTGTTAGTGGATCGGAAGAATCCGTGATGACGTGTGGTCATTTGTGGAGATATGAAGAGATTATATAATCCACTGAGTTTCTCGCCGGATTGCAAAACACTACTCGTGCTAGGGTCAGCGTTAACAAATCTTCTCAAGTTGAGCACGTGAGTTCAACGTTTACCTACGTTTGCCGCTAGGGGCGCTTGCCCAACTGCATACAAATATGAGTTAACTTTTACGCTATCGATAACGTTAAAAACTCGCAGTAAGCACACAGAGCCACACTCGTCCCACACCACTCACTGATAAGACGAAATGAATCATTTTTAAATATGTTTGTTGTTGTTAAATGACACATAATGACGAATAAACACAATGTACAGCAGGTGGTAAATTGACTTGGTCAACTGTCTTGACGTAACGGACTTGGATTTCCTAAGCGCAATGTAATGACGTCAATTTTGACGTGTGTCTTAAGGAAAACCAATATGATAGCCGACACCGGCCGACAAGTGAGTGGGAAGGTTCACGATAAGATGAAATTATCTGAGTGTTGTGGCAAAAGCTAATTTAGTGACTCATGGATGGGGAAGGCGGAGGACCGTAGTGGAGAGATACAGGCTGATGATGATGATAATGATGACTCGCGGCATCTTGTTAACACATTGACTGCCATGTAGGTCACTTTTTTTCCTACCTGAGAAAGATTTAAAAGCAGCACCATAAACCACCACATTTTAATAAAATCTAGCACAATTCACTCTGTTTAAAACCGTTATATTAATATCATTTCCATTTCCTACACTAGCGCTGTTTCGATGATTACCTATTCCCTAAATAATACAATTCCTTTATTAATTCGCTGTTTACAGGTGGACACTTTTCCAACATGTCCCCTATACAAGAGAGAGAAAAAGAGAGAGTATTCTTTATTGTACGCCAAAAAACAAATAAACAGTGCGATACATTAAATACAAAAAAGTACAATTGGCGGTCTTATCGTTAAGAGCGATCTCTTCCAAACAACCATCAGGTGGACAAGAATCATTTGGAAACGAATGAGAAACAAGATGGCGCTCTTTACATCTATTCTCTATGATTATTACTAACTTGCCTTGAGAGGCTATTTCAGCTTCACCCTAACATGTAGGTGAGCTCACGGGGCTCAAACCTGATGACGTTGCTAATACGAACCCTAGCAAGAGCCGTGCTTCGCACAATCTACCACCGGATCGGAAACGCGACCCACTGAGAAGATCCGGCGAGAACTCAGTGGGCTGTGTCTGTGGGTTAATTTACGCGTCGAGCCCTTCGTCGCAAGCGACGGGTTCGACGAGAACGATGACCGGAGTAGGTCACCGGTGCCCTACGTGGCGCACTGAAGTAATTATGTCGATTTCTGTTACTAAGGGTCTAGATTACCTAATTCTTTTGTTTTTAATGTATGTTTGAGTCTACTAAGTCTCTTAGAAATAGATTCATTCTCAGTATCTTTGGATTCGTCTTTCCCATACTCTACTAGATATTCCGGCGCTTTAGTAAGAAGAACGAAGAAAGAAATCGACATAATAACTTCAGTGCACCGCGTAGGGCACCGGTGACCTACATGGCAGTCAACGTGTTTTTTATTTATTTATTTTTATTGCCTTTGTAGGCAGACGAGCATACGGCCCACCTGATGGTAAGTGGTCACCGTCGCTCATGGACGTCAGCAATGCCAGGGGCAGAGCCAAGCCGCTGCCTACCTAATGTTAAGTGGTTACCGGTTATCGGAGCCTTGAAAGCGAAACGCATTACTGCTTCACGGCAGATACCTATAGGCAGGGTAGTGATAGCTACCCGCGCGGACTCACAACACGCCCTAACAACAGTAATTTTGGAAATAAATAAAAAACTTACCTCGACACTTTATCCATAAAATAACGATCAATACTGAAAGCCAAAATAAACTTGACCGCTCGTTCTAAAATGATTCACGGCCTTGGGGAGAACGGACGCCGTTGATTCAGCGGACTTTTAATAAAAGCTTTATAAAAACCTTCATATTAAATATCGCTATAGTTTTTCCTCACAAACAAAATATGGTTACCGGTTATATTTTATTTAATATAATTTTTTCCTACCTATGCTGATAGCCTTGAGAGGCTATATCAGCTTCGCTCTAACGTGTAGATGAGTTCACGGGGCTCAAACAGGAGTTGTGCTAACATTGGCCCTAGCAGGAGCCGTGCTTCGCAGAATCTACCACCGGATTGGAAACGCGACCCGCTGAGAAGATCCGGCGAGAAACTCAGCGGGCTGTGTCTGTGGGTTAAAATTAATAATACTGTCCGGTATTTACCTACCTACCGCGTAGTTGGATTAGGTAGGAATAAACAAAAAACCGATATTAAAAATGACGTTAAACATTAAATTTATAAGTAGTAGACATTGAATTTGTTCAACAATTTATAATATTCGAATTCCAGAAAGTTCTTCTTACTTACGGGATATGAAAAACCGGCTAGGATGTTTCTATTTATTAAACTTTCCTCATAATTCTGCTTAAAAGTGTTTAATATAGCTTCCAAAAGTGATCTCTCGACTATAGATGTAAGAAAAAAGCTATTAGATGTAAGGAAAAAGGATAAGGTTAAAAGTCGAAACACGACTTTTTATTCCTAGACCTTGATTATAAGGAAAATATTTATAAATACTGGTACTTAAAGAACACGAGAATAATCTTAATGTAAATCCCCAGACTTGTAATTATTTTCCTGAATTTTAATTTGGAAATACAATAATAGATGTCGCTTTTGCCTGGAATATTTAAAAATAATTCTTAATTTCGTAGGTTGGTATTTCATTTTGCGTTGGGTGAATAGTTAAAGTGGCTTACGGTAGATGACGCTGCATTAATTTAATTTATTTTTGAATTTTTGCTCTTATCTCAATATTAGACTAAGAAAAATAATGTTTTTGGTTAAAAGTCATGGATTAAAGGCAAAAAGTGACGTTTAATACAAGTTCTTAATTTTGCTTGCAAAAAATTTCTTGGTTTTATAGTTATTGTAAAGATGGCACTATATTAATATTACTATATAAATGTTTACGGGGTAAACTAGAGATGGCGCTTTGATAAATTATTTTTTAACAGAACTTTTTTTTAAATTCATGCCACAAAAAGTTTCTACTTCAGAGTCCAAACGTTGATTCCTACTTGTATCTACTACTACTACTATGTATCTACTTATTGAAAACTAAATTCACGAACGTACTTAGAGTAAAATGTATGGGCGTTTCAGTCTATGCCCCATACGAAGCCATTTTGAATTGGCGGCAGGAGAATCCTGTACTTAGAAAATGAAGAATGAATGTTTTGTACACAGACATATTGTTTTCAGTAAAATAACATTGGTTGACAAATTTAATTTATATTGCATTGGCGATAATTTTATAATTGATTAAAAAAAAATTATAACTCCGTTATTGCATTTCTTGGTTAATGACTGTTAAGTAGACGCCATTACTCGTTGGTACTAACCCATAGACACAGCCCACTGAGTTTCTCGCCGGATCTTCTCAGTGGGTCGCGTTTCCGGTGTAGGTCCGGTGGTAGATTCTGCGAAGCACTGCTCTAGCTAGGGTCAGTGTTAGCAACACTCCGGTTTGAGCCCCGTGAGCTCACCTACACGTTAGGGTGAAGCTGAAATAGCCTCTCAAGGCAAGTTAGTAATAATCATAGAGACTAGAAGTAAAGAGCGTCATCTTGTTTCTCATTCGTTTCCAAATGATTCTTGTCCACCTGATGGTTGTCTGGAAGAGATCGCTCTTAGCGATAAGACTGCCAATTGTACTTTTTTGTATTTAATTTATCGCACTGTTTATTTGTTTTTTGGTGTACAATAAAGAGTACTCTCTCTTTTTCTCTCTCTTGTATAGGGGACATGTTGGAAAAGTGTCCACCTGTAAACAGCGAGTTAATAAAGGAATTGTATTATTTAGAGAATAGGTACTCATCGAAACAGCGCTAGTGTGGGAAATGGAAATGATATTAATATAACGGTTTTAAACAGAGTGAATTGTGCTAGATTTTATTAAAATGTGGTGGTTTATGGTGCTGGTTTTAAATCTTTCTGCTTGCTCCTTTGACGCCATTTTGACTCCCTTTCAGTGGATTTTAATACACTGAAATGGTGCTCCTTATTTCTACGCTCCATACGAAATAATGAAGAACTTTTTCCGATTTGAGACGACTGATATCCGTAATGGTAGCCATACACCATACTGCGTACCGTCCAAACGGCATGATGCTGCCAATGGATCAGTTAGAAGTGATCGTGTGTTGGGTGGATTGGCATGACAGTTAAACTTGATGGCATAATCAAATTTCAATTATTTTGGCTTGATCATGCTGATCGGGTCATTCCGATTGGAACGTGTATGGGGGACAAGAATTTGGTCGGTGGTAGACGTACGCACTCATTCAACATGTCACAAAATATAGTCCCGTATCGCGAAGTGATACTGGAGTTTATTTCTTTATATCAACTGAACGTCCGTCGCTGCCGATTGGAAAGCTTAAATTGATCGTGTGTGGTGTATATGGACGAACTGGGAATTGGATCAAGCCTGAATCGTCATGCCAATTGGACGATAGGAAGCATGGTGTATGGCTACCATTATACTATAACTAGTGGCAAGTAACTCAGTGATGTTATTACATACTTCATCCGTGTTCATCTCTGTCAGAAGCAAATTCATTAGCATTTAGAGTAGCCCACTGAGTTTCTCGCCGGATCTTCTCAATGGGTCGCGTTTCCGATCCGGTGGTAGATTCTGCGAAGCACTGCTCTTGCTAGGGTCAGTGTTAGCAGCACTCCGGTTTGAGCCCCGTGAGCTCACCTACATGTTGGGGTGGAGCTGAAATAGCCTCTCAAAGCAATTAGCATAGGTAGGAGAAAAAAAAAGGCATTTGGAATTATTTGCCAATACATAGGTTTTTTTTTGTTTTGTGTTGTGATTATGTTATCTGTTGGGCACCAAATCCGCAAAGGGCTCTACATGCAAGCCAAAATAGTTAAAATAAATCTGAAAAAATAGGGAACGTTTTCGAAATAAATAAAAAATACGAAAATAAGATTAATTCAATTTTCTTTTTTATCACAGCGCACCCTTGTACTCTGAACCAGAGATTAGGGGACGAAGCCAACCGTTACGTGATAATGCTGACAAATTTGACAAAGGGTGCACGTGTCGAAATATAAATTGTATATATATTAACTATATTATCACTGGTGGTAGGACCTCTTGTGAGTCCTCACGGGTAGGTACCACCGCCCTGCCTATTTCTGCCGTGAAGCAGTAATGCGTTTCGGTTTGAAGGGTGGGGTAGCCGTTGTAACTATACTGAGACCTTAGAACTTATATCTCAAGTTGGGTGGCGCATTTACGTTGTAGATGTCTATGGGCTCCAGTAACCACTTAACACCAGGTGGGCTGTGAGCTCGTCCACCCATCTAAGCAATAAAAAAAAATAAAAAAACGCTATGGAGGGTAAAGGTAAGGAGAACCGTCTCATATGGGAGAAGCTTGAAAAAGATTATTTTTCCTACCTATGCTGATAGCCTTGAGAGGCTATATCAGCTTACCCTAACGTGTGTAGGTGAGCTCACGGGGCTCAAAGCGGAGTGTTGCTAACATTGACCCTAGCAAGAGTAGTGCGCATAATCTACCACTGGATCGGAAACGCGACCAACTGAGAAGATCCGGCGAGAAACTCAGTGGGATGTGTCTGTGGGTTAATTCGCTCGTCGAGCCCTTCGTCGCAAGCGACGGGTTCGACAAAGACGGTGACCGATAAATTGAAAAAATACCCCACTTTCAGCACTAAATAACAGTTCAAAAATCCTCCAGAATGGCGCTAGCATAGGCACAGAGTATGATATGAGTTGAGCAGTTGTTAACTGATTGAAGTGTGCTGAGCTAGGAAATTTAATATATTTTATGACTAGAGTAGTTAGTGACAGTGTAATATACAAGACCTCACATGTTTACGTGGTCCAAACGAATTTCGTCAATATAACCTAAAATTATTGTTGTGGTAAAACGCGCAGACATCGATTACATTTTCTTATCAGCTTTAAATAAAATACTTTTTGTGTTTTTGTAGTGCTTACAGTTTCTTCGTCTTTTTTTAATTTCTATATCTAATTCTAATAACTTTCAGCGCCTTTTTAAAATTTACCCGGTTGCTAGTGTAGCGCCACCCTTATTTAGCAGATTTTAACGGACATTTTTTCACACACAGAGACGGTTCTCCTTACCTAGTCTCTACTCTACTCTACCCTCCATAATTAACGCGCCACCGAATCCACTGTGCTTTGGCATTTTTATTGCGGTTTTCTTTGCACGTGTTCTTTTTTTTTTGTTTATTGCTTAGATTGGTGGACGAGCTCAAAGCCCACCTGGTTTTAAGTGGTGACTGAGTAAATATACCACCCACCTTGAGACATAAGTTCTAAGATCTCAGTATAGTTACAACAGCTGCCCCTCCCTTCAAACCGAAACGCTTTACTGCTTCACGGCAGTTTTACTGCAGCGCTTTACTGCTTCACGGTCCATTCATGATGTTCCAGTTCATCATCTTCACTATCATCAGCCCACAGACGTCCACTGTTGGATATAAGCCTCCCGCAATGTAAGTTATAATGAGCGGTCCTAAGCTCTCTGATACAATAAAGAACTTTTTTAAGAAACTTTTAATTAAGACGAGGTCCGCTTTGAGCACCGTAAAAGTCGAGACCAGCAAAGTTTTATCTAAAGATCTTTGCGATTTTCTGGAAAATTCTCTCATAATGAAACAGAGATTATGAAATGGAATTTTCCTGTGGCCTTCGCTACAGATTTATTACTTTACTAGCGACCCGCCCTCGCTTCGCTTCGGAAACATTAAAACACACATGAAACCAAAAAATAAAAAATAAATAAAAAAAAGTAGCCTATGTTCATCAGGGACAATGTCGGCTTCTAATGGAAAAAGAATTTTTCAAATCGGTCCAGTAGTTTCGGAGCCTATTCGAAACAAACAAACAAACAAATCTTTCCTCTTTATAATATTAGTATAGACTAGCCGTACTCGCCCGCTTCGCTGGGCATTTAAAATCAGAGAGAGAGAAAGAGAGAGAGTATTCTTTATTGTACACCAAAAAACAAATAAACAGTGCGATACATTAAACACAAAAAGTACAATTGGCGGTCTTATCGCTAAGAGCGATCTCTTCCAGACAACCATCAAGTGGACAAGAATCATTTGGAAACGAACTACGCGCGGCGTACCTATCCAGTGAAATACATATGCATATTTGTACACATACATACATATATCCGTAAATATACATACAATTAATACACAATGTATTATAATATAATAGTAATTATTAAAAAAAAGGGAAAAAATTAAAAATGTTAAAAATGTTGCTTCTTTACACATAAATAAGAATAAGCAATTTACATATAAAAGCATTAAATTAGCATTATTATTTATTGTCATTATTATTAGGGAGTCCAACAATAGAAAGAAAATAATTTCTCACTAAGTACATCTATATGGTTTTTATTTTATTATTTTCTACTAAATAAGCAATTAAATGTAAAAGTCAATAAGTATTTTTGTAAAAAAATTGGCGGTAGTTAGTATAATATTCATGCGACAACGAATAACATATTAGCTTCGATTTATATCAGGTCTAGATTACTCTAGATGATTCGCAAAATTTCACCAACAGAAATTCATATGTAACTCAATTACCTTCTTGTTCTAAAAAATCCCGCTGTTAATTAATCTATATAAATAGTTACTGACGTTATATAATTACGAAAAAATATTTCGTTTAAGAATAGGATAATAAAAATCGTTTTAGTAATTCACCATAATAAACAATAAACACGTCTGAGAGAGCAGGCGTGTGCCGACAAGATAAGGCTCCACCCGCGTCCACAATGGCGGGATAACGTGTAGCTTGAACTAGGATATACCGCGGCTGCGTTTAATCTATCTTATATGATATATATAATATATAAAAATGAATTGCTGTTCCTCAGTTTTTTTTTCAGTCCACCCGGTGTTAAGTTGTTACCGGAGCCCATAGACATCTACAACGTAAACGGCCGCCATCCACCTTGAGATATAAGTTCTAAATTCTCAGTATAGTTACAACGGCTGCCCCGCCCTTCAAACCGAAACGCATTACTGCTTCACGGCAGAAATAGGCAGGGTGGTGGTACCTACCCGCGCGGACTAACAAGTGGTCCTACCAACAGTAATGATGCGATGAGAGCTTGATCAGCGGAGTCTTAAACCCAGCATCCTAGTGGAATTTCGAAATATGGTTAAAAGTTTACCTTTGAACAATATTTAGAGTAAGCATTTTCAATTGCACGTGTGAATGACTTTGATTCCGGAATTTCCGTCATTCCGGGGTAGCGTCAGTCAGAATCCTCCCCTCATAAAACAATTACAATCTGCCCTTAAGTGTGTGCTCAGGGAGGTATTAAATCGCGATTTGCGCGACCGCCCGCACAAGCGCGTGGCCCTGCTTAATACCTTTATTGATAGATTGGAAGATATCATCTGTCTGTTATGGAGATAGACCCACCCTTTGAACTGGAGTGCATTGCAGCTTCGATAAATAAATAAGCTCAAGACGGTGACGTACTGGTGGTATGACCTCCTGTGAGTCTGCACGGGTAGGTACCACCACCCTGCCTATTTCTACCGTGAAGCAGTAATGCGTTTCGGTTTGAAGGGTGGGGCCGCCGTTGTAACTATACTTGAGACCTTAAAACTTATATTTCAAGGTGGGTGGCGCATTTACGTCGTAGATGTCTATGGGCTCCAGTAACCACTTAACATCAGGTGGGCAGTGAGCTCGTCCACCCATCCAAGCAATAAAAAAAATAGTTGAACGTGACAACGTCATAAGAAAATAAACGCAATCATTAAACTTACTCTTAAACTTACTCAATTATTAAATTATTAACTCCAACTTAAATGGAACGCCTCAGAGCGAGGTAACGCCGCATGAGTCTTGTTTTTTCGTGCGTGCAGCCGGCTCCATCGAATTATAAGACTTTGTCACGTCAAAAACGTATACCAAGAATATTGGTTTAAAACTAAACTAAAATTAATTCAGCTCAGATTAGGTTGTAGTCGGCAAACTGCCCCACAGACCCATTGATACTAAGCTATCGAAGCCTATAGATATCACAACGCTGATGCTGGCACTTATTTGAAAATTTGAAATATCAATTGTAATGTTCAACTGTTAACGGCCGTCTGGTGTAGTAGTAAGTGACATGGTCACTACACAAGGGGGTTGCGGGTTCGAATCCCGCCAAGGGAAGATATTTGTATGATAAATATATATATATTTTCCAATGGGTTATGGATGTATATTAAATATATGTATGTGTATAATAAAAATCTTACATTTACTTCCGTTATCTGGTACCTGTAACACAAGTTCTTTACGAACTTATCACGGGACCAGTTAACGTGGCGTGATTGTTAGTAAATATTTATTTATTTATTTATTTATTTACGTCGTGTTCACGTCTCGATATTTATTTATTAATTCAGTTACAGAAACAACATAACGTTACCAAAATTACATCTCTATATATAAAAATGAATTGCTGTTCGTTAGTCTCGCTAAAACTCGAGAACGGCTGGACCGATTTGGCTAATTTTGGTCTTGAATTATTCGTGGAAGTTCAGGTAAGGTTTAAAAGGTGAAAAAATATAAAAAAAAGCTTGGAATTATATAAAAACAAACAATTTTGTTTTTCCTTAGATGTGTCCCCTTGATGTGTCTTTTATTTATCGATTGAGACACTACGAAGTCTGCCGGGTCAGCTAGTTAATTAATAAAATAAAAATTATATGTACAATATAGTGTTCTTGGTTTTATCATCGACCTTTGATTTCCAAACATAATAAAGAAATAAGTAGGTTTTTTTTAAAATAATAATGATAAAGCTCTTATCTAGTATTAGGTTCGTTCACAGACAACGATTATATTATTGGACTGTTGCATGCATTGCGACGTAGTGTATAGTCGAGTTGTGGTCGTATGATGGAATTTGCAATGTGATGTGTGTAGGCTTTTTTTTTAGTAAATAAATATTTACTAACAATCACGCCACGTTAAGTGGTCCCGTGCTAAGTTCGTAAAGAACTTGTGTTACAGGTACCAGATAACGGAAATAAATGTAAGATTTTTATTATACACATACATATATTTAATAGACATCCATAACCCTGAAAAATACATTTATATATTTATCATACAAATGTCTTCCCTTGACACGATAACTTTCTTACTAACGGCAACTATATACTCGATCCTGGGGACCAAACGGTAAGCAGTCACCGTCGCCCAAAACACGTCACTTCGGATCCTCCCGATTCACTAGCGGTGCTTTTTAGGCATTCCAAGCACCGTTCACCGTTCTCGTCGAACCCGTCGCTTGCTATGAAGGGCTCGGCAAGCAAATTAAACCTCAGACACAGTGAATAAATAAATATTTACCAACAATCACGCCACGTTAACTGGTTCCGTGATAAGTTCGTAAAGAACTTGTGTTACAGGTACCAGATAACGGAAATAAATGTAACATTTTTATTATACACATACATATATTTAATAGACATCCATAACCCTGAAAAATACATTTATATTTATCATAGAAATATCTTCCCTTGGCGGGATTCGAACCCGCGACCCCCTTGTGTAGTGACCATGTCACTTACCACTACACCAGACGGCCGCTAAAGTTAAGTCCACTAAGTTTCTCGTCGTATCTTCTCAGTGGGTCGCGTTTCCGATCCGGTGGTAGATCCGAAGTACTGCTCATGTTAGGGCTAATGATAACAAATCGCCAGACAGAGCCGCGTTATTTCTTATCTTAAATTAAAATTTCATATCCGGTTCTTTATCTCTAGATAAGTAGAAAATCATTGTCGTATGATATAAACGAACCTACGATTACCGACTGCTTATGAGTGTTTTTGTAGTATTCGTGAAGGTTATTTTTCATATTCGTGTGGTAGTTGATGTTTGTAGAAAACAAAAACTCAAAGTGTGGTAAGTCAAATTTTATTATTATACTAGCTATACCCGCGACTTCGTCAACATGGAATTTCACAATATAGAAGTTAAGTTTAAGTTGCTCCTTATTACATAGCTTGTTACAATCGGTAGGCAGTGCCTTGGCTCTGCCCCTTAAGGCATTGCCGAAGTCTATGGGCGACAGTGACCGCTCACCATGAGGTGGGCCGTATGCTCGTCTGCTTACAAAGGCAATAAAAAAATCAGCTATCGGTGAAAGTCTTGTCAAAATCGGTCCAGCCTTTCCAGGGATTAGACGGGACAAACAGATCAAAATTGTAAAAAATGTTATTTAATATTTTGGTAAATGTACCGTATATACATTCATATGCATGTTTTTTTGTTTTTTTATTGCTTAGATGGGTGGACGAGCTCACCGCCCTGGTGTTAAATGGTTACTGGAGCCCATAGACATTTACGACGTAAATGCGCCACCCACCTCAAGGTATATCTAAGTTCTAAGGTCTTAAGTATAGTTAGTAGTAAAAAAGCGGCTATTTGAATATTACAAACAGACACTTCAATTTTATTTATTGGTATAGATAAACCTCAGAAGTGTTTAGTGTTGAAGACGTATTTACGTATTTCAGTTTATACACAAAGGTAAACAGTGGCGGAATTAATAACATTGTCATTTCATTAAAACATTATCTACCAGTCAACCAAAGGGAGTGTAGAGAGTAATTTGGGTAATGTGCACATAACATACAACAAACATGTTATTAAGATATCATAAAATAATAATATAAAATCCACGTTTTTATCAAATACTAGCTGACCCGGCAGACTTCGTAGTGCCTCAATCGATAAATAAAAGACCTAAACTTTTGTATAAAATAAACTTAAAACAAACAAAAGGAATCCGTCCGACGGGGGACACATCAAAGGAAAAACAAAATTGTTATTTTTATTTAATTCCGAGAAATTTCATATTTATCTACCTTTTAAACCATCTCTGGACTTCCACAAATAATTCAAGAACAAAATTAGTCAAATCGGTCCAGCCGTTCTCGAGTTTTAGCGGGACTAACGAACAGCAATTCATTTTTATATATATAAGACAGATGACAAATATTACACACCCCACATGCGAATACAATCCTTGTATGTTGTATGTATAGTTGTATGTTTCTATCGATTAGTTCAGAAGTTGTCCAGGAATCAAACCCACTAACCTCTTCCCTGCAGCCAGGGACGTTAGTGATAACAAGTGATGACCAGACCGGCTAAAAGCTCTATCCGTCTATGGCAGTAACAATTTTTGTCCCTACCTATTTGCCGGTAAGCTTACAGACTTAACCTGAGAGTTTGCTGACAATACCTTAGGAACAGCAGTGCTTCGCTGAATCTACCACCAGATCGGAATCACCAGTAGTAAAAATTAACTGAACTTCTAATGTTTTCAGATGTCTCGATTCACCACAGTTCTAGCTGTAGCGGCTATAGCTGTGGCATTTTGGTACATTTTTAACTGGCTGCAGCCTTCGAAACCACCACAGCTGGATCCCAACGCGTGGTGGGGACCGATCGAGCTGAAAGGCAGAGAAGACATTAGCATAAGGCCCTTTGAAATTAAATTCGAAAAGAAGGTTCGTAAGTCGATATTGATGGCCGTATTTTTTTTACCGGTGGTAGGACCTCTTGTGAGTCCGCACGGGTAGGTACCACCACCCCGCCTATTTCTGCCGTGAAGCAGTAATGCGTTTCGGTTTGAAGGGTGGGGCAGCCGTTGTAACTATACTTGAGACTTTAGAACTTATATCTCAAGGTGGGTGGCGCATTTACGTTGTAGATGTCTATGGGCTCCAGTAACCACTTAACACCAGGTGGGCTGTGAGCTCGTCCACACATCTAACCAATAAAAAAAAACGTCGACTGCTTTCCATTCTGTCCGCAGGATCGGGAATGTAGTTACCGGCGGCCACGATGAGACGGTTCTCGTGTTGTGCCGCTTTGTCGAAGTGGCGCATCGGTGCCAACTGAAGATACTTACTGATGGAGTTATTTTTCAGGTAATCGACGATTTGAAATATCGCCTCAAAAATCATCGACCCTTCGCCCCGCCACTAGAGGGTGTGACCTTCGAATACGGCTTCAACACGGCTGCCCTAGAACCCTGGCTGAAATACTGGGCCGAAGAGTATAAATTTGCTGACCGAGAAAAGTTCTTTAATCAGTTTCCACATTTCAAGACCAGCATCAAGGGCCTGGATATTCATTTCATCAGAGTTAAGCCTCAGGTTAGTAGTGGTATCTATAGAAGTATATCAATGGTGTGATACCGCGTGCACAAACCGCTGATCTTATTAACGTTCAATCAATTATGTGTTCTAAAGTGCTCACAATTGCTTGTTGTTCATAATGCATTGACGCTGTTAATGCCATGGATGACGTTTGCTTTGTGTACCTCCTGATTACTTACTCGCCCTCTTGATTCTGTTATTCGGAATCTTTTTTAATTGCATATAAGTATTTAATTCGATTTGAAAACATGCATAAAGCAGTGTCCATACTATAAAGTCCTACATATACCATTATATCTACCCACTAAAGCTATAGCATGGTACTTGTACTAGGTCGTTCCAAGTAAAACTGGCGAGTACAACTCCGTTGATAACTGGTAAAGATATAAAGAAGAGAAGGCCTAACCCCATTCCTCCTAAAATATGTCTACGTAGGCTAAGTCACAGAGTTGTGCATTAGCAAATTTTCCAAAGATCTGAAATGAACAGCTGAGCACTGTGAAGAACAAAGGACCAGAGCAACAATTAGTAATCGGATCCTGTTGCAGGAATTTATTAATATTCCAGGTATCTGCAGGAGTCCAGACTCTGCCCCTTCTTCTATTACATGGCTGGCCAGGTTCCGTCAGGGAGTTCTACGAAGCCATCCCCCTGCTGACCAGTCAAAATTCTGGGTATGATTTTGCCTTTGAAGTCATAGTCCCGAGTCTACCCGGATATGGTTTTTCTGATGTAAGTCTGTAAGAATGTAGCTTCGGATTTCGAGTTAGTTTATACATAAAGTTAGTTTAGTTATTTTTTACTGGTGATAGGACCTCTTGTGTGTCCGCGCGGTTAGGTACCTTACCTATTTCTGCCGTGAAGCAGTGATGCGTTTCGGTTTGAAGGGTGGGGCAGCCGCTGTAACTATACTGAGACCTTAGAACTCATATCTCAAGGTGGGTGGCGCCATTTATGTTGTAGATGTCTATGGGCTCCGGTAACCACTTAACACCAGGTGGACTGTGCGCTCGTCCACACAATTAAGCAATAAAAAAATAAAAAATAAAAACTTAAGAAGAGAAGTCGGGAACTGATTAAATCAAGTCATTGTTTTCAAATTATAAGTAAAAGGGTAGCTATCGATTATTCAACATTATTAATATGTTTTTTACCATAAACTTAGTCTCTCCGAGGTGACAGCTTAATATTGAGTTCGAGATGCCCTCATCAAACGACTCTTGAAAGATACGCTGCTACAAAGACCATCACAAGATTAATTCTCTCTTGCTATTGGGACACAACACCCAAATAATTATATAAATATATGTTTAAGTAATATCACCTTCACACTACATCTACCAAGGTTCACTCTGCACTCCCCTAAGGTAGACTGTTAGAGAATGCCTTTGGCATTAAGTCTGCCTTTATACTTTCTAGTATATGAAGTTATAAATAAATAAATAAAATTACATGTGTGCAATTCACACGTGGTAGAAGTGAAACCTTCCAAAATTAAAATACACTTATCCTAAACGTCTTAAGTATATGTAAAAAATTTTCATTAGTAAATAATTGTAAGGTAGCGCCCTCTGTGAATTGATATTTTAATTTCACGTATAATCCTAAATTAAAATTCACTACAAGAGCTTTCATACACACGTTAGTATTAAAAAATCTCACAGATGGCGCTGTATTAAATAGTATGTATATTTCTGTCTCATTNGTGGTAGAAGTGAAACCTTCCAAAATTAAAATACAATTATCCTAAACGTCTTAAGTATATGTAAAATGTTGTCATTAGTAAATAATTGTAAGGTAGCGCCCTCTGTGAATTGATATTTTAATTTCACGTATAATCCTAAATTAAAATTCACTACAAGAGCTTTCATACACACGTTAGTATTAAAAAATCTCACAGATGGCGCTGTATTTAATAGTATGTATATTCTTTGCTGGCTTCATCCTACACATTTTTGTATTTGTGTCTCTTACCTGTCGTTTTTTCCGTTGCATCCGGTTTGAAATCACAACGATTCTAAAAAAGTTTTCACTTCAATAAATAATTTACTATACTTTCTTCGTGGTCTTCCCGAATCTGTATATTTTCAGGCTGCAGTGAGACCAGGCTTATCTTTGCCGTACGTAGCAGATATCTTCAGAATATTAATGAAAAGATTGGGTCATGATAAATTTTACATACAAGGGGGAGATTGGGGCGCAGCCATTGCCTCGGCCATGGTTACCCTATTCCCTGAAGATGTTCTTGGACATCACAGTAATTCAGCTGTTACACAGGTATAATTAGAATATTCAAACTGGTTTTAATACGCTTTTATTAGCTTCATACGTACGTATATTAGTATCTATGTAGTATGTGACGGAAATCTTTGAACATGATTTTAAGCCCCTTCAAAACGTCGGCTTAACTTGAAATTTGGCATAATTATTAAGGACCGACGACAATTCAATATTTTACAAGGATAAACAGGATTAGCGATTTTTTGTTTTCCTTTTTAATGATATGAATTTTCATATTCCAATAAAATTCGGTTTATTAATAAGTATCTAGCTTCCTGTGAAACGTCCGGTCATCGTTTTCGTCGAACCCGTCGCTTGAGACGAAGGGCTCGGCGTGTAAAATAACCCACAGACACAGCTCACTGAGTTTCTCGCCGGATCTTCTGACTGGGTCGCGTTTCCGATCCGGTGGTAGATTCTGCGAAGCACGGCTCTTGCTAGGGTTCGTGTTAGCAACAACGTCAGGTTTAAGCCCCGTGAGCACACCTACGCTGGTATGGTCAAGACCTCAGGTCTCTCAAGACCATCAGCTTAGGTAGGAAAAAAAGAGTGAAACATTCACAGCATCCTCACGCCCTGCTCAGAACTCTGCTTGGTGCTTTAATACCGTCACTAATAGTGGAAGATCATCTAGCCGAAAGAATGTATCCACTTTCAAAACATCTGGCGTACTTGTTGGAAGAATTCGGATACTTTCACTTACAAGCCACAAAGCCTGATACAGTAGGTAAGTATTACTTGCTGTTGAAAAAAAAAATTGGGAGACTCATTCCTTAAATTTCCTAAGTCAGCAAACCACGATCCTCCGCCTCGAGTCATATTCCTCACGTCAGAGGTCGCGACCAGCACTTACTATTTTGCACCAAGGTATGATGCAAAAAGCCCCGCAGAGTTGTGAAGTGAGCACTATATTTAATTACAGACGTTGGAAGTGTTCAATGGTCTGTGGACCACATATACGCGGGGTCTTACGTGTTCAATATAATGATGCGTTTAGGATGATGTTGTCACTGCCGCGTTTTTGTAGTGCATCCACAATGTTTGCGACATCTCACACAGATGACTTCTTTGCAATAATGCGAAAGAGAAGTGCATCGTTATTGCGTCGAGTGTGTGACAGTGGCAAAAATCTTCTGAACATCATATCGAGCAAGATGCTGGCGACAAGGGCCTGCTGATTAATAGCCTTTGCAGCAGAAAAAAATTGTAATGATATAGTATAATGTTTGTCTGATAGTTATGTGTTAGATTTTTAAGTTACTAACATAGGTTATAAGCAATTCTTACTAACAAAATGTTATGTTTTTTTTTTCTAAAAAAAAACTGAAATACAAACCACCACCCTACCTATTTCTGCCGTTAACCAGTAATGCGTTTCGGTTTGAAGGGTGGGGCAGCCGTTGTAACTATACTGAGACCTTAGAGCTTATATCTCAAGGTGGGTGGCGCATTTACGTCGTAGATGTCTATGGGTTCCAGTAACCACTTAACACCAGGTGGGCTGTGAGCTCGTCTACCTATCAAATCAAAAAAAAAAAACCAATAAAAATATTATTTTTTTATTCCCTTCAAGGTGTTTCCCTGACGGATTCTCCATCAGGTCTTCTAGCGTATATTTTAGAGAAATTCGCGGTTTGGACGCGCAAGGAGCACAAGTTTAAGAGTGACGGCGGTCTCGGCTTCAGGTTTAGCAAGGAAAAGCTGATAGATAATCTAATGGTCTACTGGATTACCAACTCTATTACAAGCTCAATGAGATTCTATTCCGAAAACATGAGTAACAAATTCAGGGAAATGAATTTGGAAGCGTAAGTATAACCTTTTTTTATTGCCCTTGTAGACAGACGAGCATACGGCCCACCTGATGGTGAGTGGTAACCGTTGCCTATGGACTTCAGCAATGCCAGGAGCAGAGTCAAGCCGCTACCTACCGCTTAATACTCTCCACAAGCCTCGTTTGAAGAAGGATATGTCATAGCGCTCAGGAAACACCGTGGAGGGGAGCTCATTCCATAGCCGGATGGTACGTGGCAAAAAAGGACTCTGGAAACGCACTGTGGATGAACGCAATCCAACTCCAGATAGAATGGATGAACTCTACTTCGGTGGTGGGCGGTGCGATGGTAAAAACGACATCTCGGTACCATCTCGAACAATTCCTCAGAGCCCTCCCTATGGAACATACGGTACAAAACACAGAGGGAACCGAAGTCCCTCCGCAGACCCAGAGGTTCCAAACGATCCGTGAGAATGTGAATATCAACAATCCGAACGGCCCTCTTATGTATGGAGTCAAATGGAAGAACCTTGAGTATCGTTAGACGAACTGAGGATCTAAATATCTGTACTTTAGAAGACGTCGTGGCCTAAAGGATAAGACGTCCGGTGCATTCGTGTTGAAGCGATGCACCGGTGTTCGAATCCCGCAGGCGGGTACCAATTTTTCTAATGAAATATGTACTCAACAGATGTTCACGATTGACTTCCACGGTGAAGGAATAACATCGTGTAATAAAAATCAAACCTGCAAAAATTATAATTTGCGTAATTACTGGTGGTAGGACCTCTTGTGAGTCCGCGCGGGTAGGTACCACCGCCCTGCTTATTTCTGCCGTGAAGCAGTAATGCGTTTCGGTTTGAAGGGTGTGGCAGCCGTTGTAACTATACTGAGACCTTAGAACTTATATCTCAAGGTGGGTGGCGCATTTACGGCTCCAGTAACCACTTACCACCTGGTGGGCTGTGAGCTCGTCCACCCATCTAAGCAATAAAAAGTAAACGAGTTTTTCGTCAAAATTGAATTTCCTCTGTAGTTTTACATCACCCGTTCCCACGTGGGCTCTCCAGGCCAGAGACGAGCTGGTCTATCAGCCGCCTGCAGTTTTACGTGCGAAGTACCTGAATCTCCTCAACGTGACGGTTTTAGACGACGGCGGACATTTCTTGGCTTTGGAACTTCCTGAGGTGTTCGCGGAAGACGTTTTCAAGGCGGTTCACGCGTTCAAGCAGTGGCGTTCTACTCATTCCAAGACTGATCATTAGTTTTTGACGTGACAACGTCTTATAATTCGATGGAGCCGGCTGCACGCACGAAAAAGCATGACTCATTGAGGCGTTCCATTTAAGGCTTGAAGTGCAAGCGAGAGCGCGCAACGAGCGACAAAGAGGCACAATCGGCCTCCGCGTTCGGCAGCGTTCGACATCTGTCTCTCTCCTACTTGAGCGAGCGATGCATCCGCGTGGACAGCTGCTATACAATAATACATATTTACATGTTTTCGTCAAGTATGAAGTTCAGTGAAAAGTGAATGTGGTGTCAATTGTTTATAGCAACGATAATTGCGATAATTGAAAAATTTAACCCATTCATCAGTATTTTCTTATGACGTTGTCACGTTCAACTGTCGTCAGTAAACCGACTTTACAGACAACCGATTTTTTTAATAAAAAGTTTTCGTCTAGACTGGGTTTGATTTCGCGATGCCGATTTTTATTTGCCTTAATTTCTATGAAGTAGACTCAGGGTGTCGGCGAACGATATATCGGAAGCTGATCGGAACATATAAACGTTCACAATATGCACATATTGTAGACGGTCAGCTTAAATAGAAATATGAGCAGCTTGACAACATTGCGATCAAATTATTGTATTTTTTTTATTTTTTTTATTGCTTAGATGGGTGGACGAGCTCACAGCCCACCTGATGTTAAATGGTTACTGGAGCCCATGGACATCTACAACGTAAATGCGCCACCCACCTTGAGATATAAAGGTCTAAGATCTCAGTATAGTTACAACGGCTACCCCACCCTTCAAACCGAAACGCATTACTGCTTCACGGCAGAAATAGGCAGGGCGGTGGTACCTACCCGCGCGGACTCACAAGAGGTCCTACCACCAGTAATTACGCAAATTATAATTTTGCGGGTTTCACTTTTATTACACGATGTTATTCCTTCACCGTGGAAGTCAATCGTGAACATTTGTTGAGTACGTACATAATTCATTAGAAAAATTGGTACCCGCCTGGGATTCGAACACAGGTGCATCGCTCAACACGAATGCACCGGACGTCTTATCTCTTAGGCCACGACGACTTCGAAAATATTGTATTCACTAAGGTCTTTCGCCCGCGTCTATTACTATTCAAAATCCACTGACGCAGAAGTCGAGGGACTTGTGCAAACCTTTTCTAGCTACCTCCGTAATACATTGCGTGTTTGTGCTTGCCTTAGTAAATAAATGTTGTAGAGTGTAAGTTAATAGTAGGACAGTCTGAAATATAGCGTTGTGCAACTAAGTCGTGCATTTTATTAAATCCCGCGAACCCCCCACTCCGCAATGTAGCTTCAATTGTTTTCAATTACATCGATGGATAAATGAGCGCTCGGTCCACGGAATGTTAAGTGGCTATTGGAGCACGTAGAACATCACAATGAGAACGAAGATTAGTATAACGGCTGCACCAGACTTGTTACTAGAACTTATGACTGCTTCACAGTAGAAACGAGCTATTCTTAAGGAGCTTACTGTAGACCGAATGGTAAACAGTCGACGTCGCCCAAAACACGTCATTACGGATCCTCCCGATCCATTATTTATTTATTTATTGCTTAGATGGGTGGGCGAGCTCACAGCCCACCTGGTGTTAAGTGGTTACTGGAGCCCATAGACATCTACAACGTCAATGCGCCACCCACCTTGAGATATAAGTTCTAAGGTCTCAAATATAGTTACAACGGCTGCCCTACCCTTCAAACCGAAACGCATTACTGCTTCACGGCAGAAATAGCCAGGGTGGTGGTACCTACCCGTGCGGACTCACAACATGTCCTACCACCAGTAAAACGGTTAACGGTGCTTTTAAGTATCACAAGCACCGGTCACCGTCCTCGTCGAACCCGTCGCTTGTGACGAAGGGCTTGACGAGTGAATTAACCCATAGACACAGCCCACTGAGTTTCTCGCCGGATCTTTTCAGTGGGTCGCGTTTCCGATCCGGTGGTAGATTCTGCGAAGCACTGCTCTTGCTAGGGCCAGGGTTAGCAACACTTCGATTTGAGCCCCGTGAGCTCACCTACACGTCGAGGAGAAGCTGAAATAGCCTCCCAAGGCTATCAGCATAGGTAGAAAAAAGAAGAGGAATTGACAAGCGACAATTATCCACCAGAAATGTTTAATAATTGTGAGCCTTTTCATAAAACATGCAAAGAATACACGTATCTTCGTCCTAAAACCTAAGTGCAGGCGCGAATGTATATTATTTCACATCACCACATACTGGCCTGTTACCTATTGACCATGACGGAGTTCATACCGGAACGCGTGTCTTCAAAACAATGCACGTTCAAAGCAAATTGTGCTTTAGGGACCCCAACGTAAGATTCCATCAGGTCTCACTCGAAATTCAGATTACATAACTTTTTAACAGATAGCGTTGTGTTAGTCCGTAACACACCACAGCGGTGGGCACACGTGGCGTTTTGATAACGATTAATTATCAAAATTAAATGATAAAGCTGTCAGTGTGTGCTTAATTGTGCATCAAGGTTAGTGCTTATTTTAATGTTTTTTTTTTTCTTTTTATTTCATACTCAAATCGCATTAAAATATACGAAACTCTTTAGAAGCAAAAAGAAATAATTTAGATTATAATGGCTATATTTTTTAGACCAAAGCAGTGTAGTTTTTTTGTTGTCTTTGTAAATGGCAAATGGATTTTGTATTAAATAGCCTAGTAGTTTTTTTTAAAGCACTTTTGAATGCGATTGAGTTTAGGCTCAAGCTGTTTTTTATACAGTGAATTCAGTAACAATGTCAAAACAGTTAATTCGCTGACAAAAGGTCAACTGTAAGCACTTGCTTCCCTTTTAAAACTACGTAAGGAGAAGTTTTATTTGTTCTATTTTCTGTGTCTTGTGCTTCACGGTGTACTATTTTTATGTCGAAGTGAACTAGCTCACGGCCCACCTGGTATTAAGTGGTCACCGAAGCCCATCAACCACATCAATGCCGCCACCCATTTTGAGACATTCATTCTTAGTCTCAGTTTTTACAGAACAACGGCTGCTCCACCCTTTAAGCCGAAACGCATTACTGCTTCACGGCAGAAATAGGCAAGGCAGCGGTACCTACCCGTGCGGACCCACAAGACAACCTACCATCAGTAATTAGGCAAATTATAATTTAAGCGGCTTTGATTTTTATACACGATGTTATTCCTTCACCGTGGAAGGCAATCGTGAACATTTACTAAGTACGTATTTCATTGGAAAAATAGGTACCCGCCTGCGGGATTCGAACACCGGTGCATCGCTACATACGAATGCACCGGACGTCTTATCATTTCGGACTCAAAATGTTTATCTTTCGCGGCAAGTTCTTGAACAAAGGTCGACACTCTCTTGGTATATCTCTGACGTTTTTGTAACGGGAATATCTTGCTGTCAATGTCCGTTCCGTCGTCCATCTCACTCGCACCAATGAGCCTACTCAAACGCGTGAGCGTGACAAAGAAAACCGCGGTTAATTTTAGTAGCACAAAAACATTTAATAACGAATTTCATGTCCAAATTTAGAACGTATAATATCCTGATCTTGACTCTGTGTGATGGCTTCTGTTTTGGGTCACGGTAGGAAGACTTCTAACAGACCATAACAGTATTGTCTGATGGTTATCAATCATTACTTCTAAAGTCAAACGAAGCATAAAATCAGTCGTATAGCTATTATACAAAGTATTTACCAAAATTAAAAAATCATCGACAGGGTCAATTACTGCTACAAGATAACTGTGAACTTTAAAAGGTTTATAGTCCTATAGTCCGTTATAAGAAAACAGCAAAACAGTTATTTCTCATAATGTTATTCCGCATAACATTTATTTAGTTAGTCTGTGGCGGGTAGCCATCATACAACGTAAGATAATTGACAGATGCCTGAATCTCGCTTATGACATTTTCAAGATAAAGCGCATATATACAAGTTCCGAACAACAGCCGGACCGTCGGTCTACCGAGCAATATCACCCGCTCGGTGGAAGATCTTCCCTCTGTCGTTAAGCTTCCCCAAAAGTCTTTTAAAAGGTCCATAAGCCTAACTAAATCTGAATTGGACAGTTATTAAGTTAAGTTAGCAGCGAAGGCTCATTAGGCAGTCAGTGACCATGTTAATAACAGAACCGCATGCTATAGAAATTGTGCTCTACACAGCAACTGTTCTGATTAGATCTTTAATCATTGCTCAGTGATGCATGTTTCACGAATGACTCCACAGTGAAGTAAAAGTCTATGTATATAAAAATGAATTGCTGTTCGTTAGTCTCGCTAAAACTCGCGAACGGCTGGACCGATTTGGCTAATTTTGGTCTTGAATTACTTGTGGAAGTCCAGAGAAGGCTTAAAATGTACCTATAGAAATATGAAAATGCTCGGAATTAAACAAAAATTACAATTTTGTTTTTCCTTTGGTACAGAAAAATACATAATATGGTACCTTCCAGCAATAAATGATATCTAGCTTAAAAGATTAAAAGATATATCCTTAAATTACAAACGTAACTAATATAACAATTTTATGCTTTTGATACTGATCAAGATCTTGGAGCGAAGTCATAAAAATATTGTATCGTCATGAGTCTTTTTTTTTAATAACTAACTCCAAAGCCGGCATTGATTTTGTCAATATCACAGTATAAGGGTCATACACAAATAGAGAATAAAAAAGTGCAGCAAAAAAAATATCTCAGATCAGTGTGAAACAAACTATTTATTATTTAGCTATTGATTATCAATCTTTTAATCACTGTAACCGAGATCAATATGTCTTATTTTTAGCATAATCGCAATTTTTATATTTTTGCGGACCACAGAAGAGACGATTTAGTCTACAAGAGAGATGAAAAGCTGTGATGCAGCGTAAGCTAAAATATATTAAGACANGCTGATGGCACTGTACTATGCCATATCTTTATGTTTTGCGGCAAACGACAACTTTATAAAATCAGTGTAGCAAATTTTAAAAATCGTCATATCGTTTACTTGGAAAATTTGAAGCACGAACTCGTCTTAGATTTCACATAATATCTAAATCACATCATCTTTGCACATAACAATATACTTAATTCCTATTAAAGTATAAATTCTACAAATACATTCATACTCAACAATATTTAAAATAAAATAAGCCAAGAACGTTTATCGATAAAACCTACTAACATTAAAATCTTCTGGGCAGCACTAAAACCGCCATGTTTTGTGGCCAGATGACGTCACAGTGGCACGAATTTTGTTGACGTTTCATTTCCATAGGTTTCCTACTTCAGTGGTTTTAATGTTTCCGAAGCGAAGCGAGGGCGGGTCGCTAGTCCGTTATAAGAAAACAGCAAAACAGTTATTTCTGATAATGTAATTCCGAATAACATTTATTTAGATTATAGTCTTTTAAAAGGCCCATAAGCCTAACTGAATCTGAATGGGACAGTTATTAAGTTAAGTTAACAGCGAAGGCTCATTAGGCAGTCAGTGACCATGTTAATAACAGAACCGCATGCTATAGAAATTGTGCTCTACACAGTAACTGTTCTGATTAGATCTTTAATCAGTGCTCAGTGATGCATGTTTCACGAATGACTCCACAGTGAAGTAAAAATCTATGTAATATAAAAATGAATTGCTGTTCGTTAGTCTCGCTAAAACTCGAGAACGGCTGGACCGATCTGGCTAATTTTGGTCTTGAATTATTTGTGAAAGTCCAGAGAAGGCTTAAAATGTACCTATAGAAATATGAAAATGCTCGGAATTAAATAAAAATAACAATTTTGTTTTTCCTTTGGTACAGAAAAATACATAATATGGTACCTTCCAGCAATAAATCATATCTAGCTTAAAAGATAAAAAGATACATCCTTAAATTACAAACGTAATTAATATAACAATTTTATGCTTTTGATACTGATCAAGATCTTGGAGCGAAGTCATAAAAATATTGTATCGTCATGATTCCTTTTTTGTTAATAACTAACTCCAAAGCCGGCATTGATTTTGCTAATGTCACAGTATAAACAAAAATTACCGGTAGGTACTTAGAGAAAAAAAATATCTGAATACAAATAAATTTGATCAGTTTTTCTATACGCGAATCTGTGATTTTATGAACAGAACAAAGAAATATTTTACACTATACCTTGATGCGTGGAAAAATTTTGCATTTAATCTGAAGTCTTCTAATGCGTTTCGGTTTGAAGGGTGGGGCAGCCGTTGTAACTATACTGAGATCTTACAACTTATATCTCAAGGTGGGTGGCGCATTTACGTTGTAGATGTCTATAGACTCCAGTAACCACTTAACACCAGGTTTGTTTTTATTGCTTAGATTGGTGGACGAGCTCACACCCTACCTGGCGTTAAGTGGTTACTGGAGCCCAGTACAGCATCAGTAATTTTGTAACCGAATTTCTTTTTAACTTTAAAATATAACCAAAAATCGTATTAAATTGTTCGAAGTATCGTACGCCAAGCGATTTAGAGATAAATACGTAAACAGCACGTTTATTGGATTATAATTTATCAAAACCCTTGGAATTCTATAATTATAACCTCAAGTCTGACTTGTTTTTGTGTACAAAGAACAATAAGCTACGTTATAATGATATTCAATGTCAAACAGTACTTAGTGAACGCGTTATTCAAATTACGATAAAATTTATTTACCATTGTCGTCTGTAGCAACGAAAACGTAAGTTTTGAAAAATATGAAGCACAAATAAAAATGTAATACGTCCCGTTGTAAAAATAGAGTTTACTATTAAAATCATTTTTTTTTATTGTTACCTAAGCTGAGAGCCTTGAGAGGCTATTTCAGCGTAACCTTAACTAGTAGGTGAGCTCACGAGGCTCAAACCTGACGACGTTGCTAACACGAACCCTAGCAAGAGCCGTGCTTCGCAGAATCTACCACCGACCCACTGAGAAGATCCAGCAAGAAACTCAGTGGGCTGTGTCTGAGGGTTAATTAACTCGTCGAGCTCTTCGTCGCAAGCGACGGGTTCGACGAAAACGATGACCGGTGCTTGAGGTACCTAAAAGCACCGTTAAAATCATTTATTGGCATCAGCCGAAGCAGAGTTTCCCCTTGACAAATGATGAACAGATCGAATGAAATCCGCGTCAGAGAGTGTACGGAATCACTTGCTAATCCACGCTTTAGACTTATTCTTCTCCTGGTTGAGTCTTTGCTCGCCCACCTGTCCTGGGAGAAGCCACTGGGCCACAAGTAACCCTCATTCTTTAAAAAAAAAGGTGTGTGGTGTCGTGGGACACCGAATAGGAACGAAGTTCCTTAATATAAAAATATTAATTTTAAGTTCCATTCGAGGTATAAAGAAAATAATTATTCGGGTATTATAATTTTTGTAATGATTGCTTTATTGATAAAAATAAAAAATAAAACTACTTTACAAAGTTGTCAACTTTATTTTATTCACAATGATTTATAAAAAAATTATAATAAAAATATGTTATTTTTTGTACGTTATTACAAAGTTAAGTCGTACACTGTGTGCATTACTAATAAAAATCTTACGTTACGGACGTTTTTTTCCGGTTAGGGTACCCTCCGTATCGTCCCATAAGGAACTTCGTCTCAAAAGTTCTTCTTGACTATTTGACTTGACTTATATGTTCACCCTAACATCGACCATCTCAAATATTAGACGTATTTTGTTAACTAATCCCGATGCTCTTGTTACAGATGTCACGTCTTCTGCTTATCGTCTTGCCGCTGCTAGTGCTGGCGTCCATACCATTGTACCTCCTCGTTCTGAAGAGTCCACCGCCGATGCCTAAGCTAGACCTGGAGGAGTGGTGGGGACCGCCCGAACTTAAGCAGAAACAGGATACCAGCATCAAACCCTTCGAGATCACTTTCAGTGAGACGGTTGGTTTAATTGTTGTTTTTGGGAAGAGCACCTATTAAAAATACCATTATAGTATCAGTTAAAAGTCTTTCAGATCCAACGCTGTTTCAGTATCAATTTTATAGGATCACACAATGTAGTAATCTAGATATATTACGTTTACTTGTCAAATTTAAAAATCGAGACGACAATAATTAGAAACTATATATTAATACGTGAAGCAACAACTTTGTATCCCTTTTCACGAAAATTGCGCGGACGGAGGAGTATGAAATTTTCCACGCTTATAGAGAATGTAGAGAGGAAGTGCACAATGCTAATATTTTTTTTAAATAATGCATAAAAGATACATTAAATCAAGAAAGAAAACATTACACACACTACATACCATGTATTTGACGCACACACACACGCATGCATACTATTTATTGTCAAACTTTTGTTCTTGACGTCTGTTGTCAAATTGAGAATAGATTAAATATGGTTTGTCTTTGTTAATATTTTCTATAGTGTAGTCTTGGCGAAATTTGTGATTATAGAAGTATAAAATACAATCATAATAGTGTACAAACTTACAATTCCAATTAATTATAGTCGAATTTCGACTACTGCGGGACCACTAGTTAAATTAAATTCGAATTTAGTTAGTTGGTTACAATGTAGGTCGCAATGTGTTTAAAAGTGACTTATCAAACATACATTACTATTCTTCTTTACCTTTTTAGAGACGTGATATATAAGGCGTGCCCGTCTTGAACATCAAAGCAAGTTTCCTCTAAATATGAAATGTTTTGTTAGTAGCGTTATTTATTAGGGAAAACTAGGACTACAAAATATCCATACAGTATATTAAAAATAGTTAAACAACAACCAAATAGCCAATATTGGAAAATTTAATCAGATATATATGTGTACGTATACAAAAATCATCAAAAATTATCAAGAGTATAAAAAATTCGAAAGAGAAAATATTAAAAAAAAACGTGTTAGGAAAATTGGTCCACAGTTTTTAACCAAATAAAGAATGATCTATTTTTCGATTAGGAAGAATGGGAACACTGAAATTTTCACGAATGTACTAGAATATAATTTTCCAATGAATCACAGATCTGTGTATAATAATACCAAAAAGAAAAGTAGACTTTCTGAAGTAAATTGCTATAATTTTTTAATTTACTAAATATATAGAGAAGAGTAGTTCAAAAAAACTGCCTCAAGTTTGGCAAAACTTTCTCTAAATTCCATAAGGCTACATTTTTGGTCATAATTTCATACGAAATTAGTCTTCTTAATGCAACTATCACCATTTTTTTAGATGGTAAAAGAACTAAAAGAACGCATCAAGAAACGAAGACCTTTCGCCCCTCCATTGGAGGGTGTTGGCTTCAAATACGGGTTCAATTCGAAACAATTGGACAGTTGGCTCAAATATTGGGCAGAAGAATACCCATTCGCTGAAAGGCAGAAGTTCCTTAACCAATATCCTCATTTCAAGACTAATATCCAGGGTTTGAATATTCACTTCATGAGGATTACTCCAAAGGTTAGTACTGTTCGCAATTAACTAAGAAATTTAAAAGCTGGTATGCCAGTTATTTGAGAAAGCTATAATCTTTGCCAAAATATATTGTAATAAACAGAAACGAATTTTTCGTTTTTAAAAACAATTTATTAAATGGCTGGCCTTATTAGACAGTAATATGAAGAGAGAGTTCGGACAGAGCTTCCGCACGCTACGACAGCTGGGGGGTAACTGAGCGAGCACTTTTTTTTTCCTACCTATGCTGATAGCCTTGAGAGGCTATTTCAGCTTACCCTAGCGTGTGTAGGTGAGCTCACGGGGCTCAAGCCGGAGAGTTGCTAACACTGACCCTAGCAAGAGCAGTGCTTCGCAGAATCTACCACCGGATCGGAAACGCGACCCACTGAGAAGATCCGGCGAGAAACTCAGTGGGCTGTGTCTATGGGTTAATTCGCTAGTCGAGCCCTTCGTCGCAAGCGACGGGTTCGACGAGGACGGTGACCGGTGCTTGTGATGCCTAAGAGCACTGTTAATGGAAAAGCCAACACTACTCCTTAAATAGGCGGTCACAGCGTTGCTACTTTGTATTTTCATTTTCTTCCAACAATATTATCATCTTCCAAAACTTTAATGAAGTAAAAGCATTCTTCTGTACAGGTCCCTAAAGGTGTTGAAATAGTACCACTGCTGTTACTCCACGGATGGCCGGGCTCCGTCAGGGAGTTCTACGAAGCCATTCCTCATCTCACAGCTGTCAGCAAAGATAGGAACTTCGCTCTGGAAATTATCGCTCCAAGTTTACCTGGTTATGGCTTTTCCGACGTAAGTATTAGGGAGTAAATCCCACAATGTTTGTGTCCGTTATAAAAAACTAGAGCTCTTTAAAAAAAAATTAACTTCATCTATCATCAGGTCTCCAAATGAATGGAGGCGGCCGCTGTTGCTGCGTGGGCGCCAAAACCCGCGCGGCTCGCGGACGTGGATGCGGAGGTCGACTGGTTCCGGGGCACCATGGCAAACATTTGCGATGCCGCCATGCCCCGGGTCGGCCCCCGAGCACCACGTGGGGGTGCGTTCTGGTGGTCGCCCGAGATCGCAAGACTCCGCGAGGAGTGCGTAAGGGCGCGCCGCCGGAGCGCACGCCACCGTCGTCGCGACGCTGCGTTCGCGGAGACGGCGGCCCAGCTGCACGCTGACTGTCGTCAAAAGCAGACGGCGCTGCAGCTGGCCATCGGCGAGGCCAAGAAGCAGAGCATGAAGACTCTCCTGGAGTCGCTCGACGAAGATCCCTGGGGGCGCCCATACAAGATGGTTCGCAGGAAACTGCAGCCGTGGGCGCTCCCGGTGACCGAGCGGCTCCAGCCTCGGCAGCTGCGGGAAATAGTTTCCGCGCTTTTCCCGCCGGCAGCGGGGGGGGACTTTGAGCCCCCCCAGATGGACGCCACGTGGGGCACGCCTCCGCGTCGCCCCAGCGTTCCCGCTGCCGAGGAGCCCCCTCCCCCTATCACGGGGGCGGAGATCCATGCGGCCGTGTCCAGAATGAGAGCGAAGGACGCGGCCCCCGGCCCTGACGGCGTTCACGGCCGGGTCTGGAGCTTGGCCTTCGAGGCCCTAGGGGACCGGCTCGGGGGGCTTTTCGAAGCGTGCCTCGAGTCGGGACGGTTCCCGTCGAAATGGAAGACGGGCAGACTGGTCCTTCTGCGGAAGGACGGGCGCCCCGCGGACTCACCCGCGGGCTATCGCCCCATCGTGTTGCTGGACGAAGCGGGCAAGATGCTCGAGAGGATCGTCGCGGCCCGCATCGTCCGGCACCTGACCGAGACGGGTCCCGATCTTTCGGCGGAGCAATACGGCTTCAGAGAGGGCCGCTCGACTATCGACGCAATTCTGCGCGTGCGGGCCCTCTCCGACGAAGCCGTATCCCGGGGCGGGGTGGCGATGGCGTTATCCTTAGATGTAAGGAACGCCTTCAACACCCTGCCCTGGTCGGTGATCGCGGGGGCGCTGGAGTATCACGGCGTCCCCGCATACCTCCGCCGACTGATCGGCTCCTACCTCGAGGGCAGGTCGATCCAGTGCATCGGACACGGTGGGGCGATGTACCGCTTCCCCGTCGAGCGCGGTGTTCCGCAGGGGTCTGTCCTGGGCCCCCTGCTGTGGAACATCGGCTACGACTGGGTCCTGCGGGGCGTCATTCGGGGTCCCCTCCCCGGGCTGAGCGTAATATGTTACGCCGACGACACGTTGGTCGTGGCTCCGGGGAGGGACTACCGGGAGTCTGCCCGTCTGGCGTGCGCAGGCGTGGCACACGTCGTCACAAGGATCCGACGGCTGGGACTCGAGGTGGCGCTCGACAAAACCCAGGCCCTGTTGTTTCACGGGCCGGGACGAGCGCCGCCTCTGGGTGCCCACCTCGTGATCGGAGGCGTCCGCGTCGGGGTCGGGGTGACCGGTCTTCGGTACCTCGGCCTTGAACTGGATGGTCGGTGGAACTTCCGCGCTCACTTTGCGAAGTTGGGCCCTCGACTGATGGCGACGGCCGGCTCTTTGAGCCGGCTGCTTCCAAACGTCGGGGGTCCCGATCAGGTGGCGCGCCGCCTCTACATGGGGGTGGTGCGGTCGATGGCACTATACGGGGCTCCCGTATGGTGCCACGCCCTGACCCGCCAGAACGTCGCCGCGCTGCGACGTCCGCAGCGCGCGATCGCGGTCAGGGCGATCCGAGGATACCGCACCGTCTCCTTCGAGGCGGCGTGCTTGCTCGCCGGGGCGCCACCCTGGGACCTGGAGGCGGAGGCGCTCGCTGCCGATTACCGGTGGCGTAGCGACCTCCGCTCTAGGGGGGAAGGGCGCCCCGGCGAAGGAGTAGTTCGAGCGCGGAGGCTCCACTCTCGGCGGTCCGTGCTGGAGGCGTGGTCTCGCCGCTTGGCGGACCCGTCGGCCGGCCTCCGTACCGTCGAGGCGGTCCGCCCGGTTCTCGCGGACTGGGTGGGCCGCGACCGCGGATGCCTCACCTTCCGGCTGACGCAGATGTTGACCGGCCATGGGTGTTTTGGCCGGTACCTCTTCAAGATAGCCGGAAGGGAACCGACGGCGCAGTGCCACCACTGCGCGGACCGCGACGAGGAAGACACAGCGGAACATACATTGGCGCGTTGCTCTGGATTCGACGAGCAACGCGCCGCCCTCGTCGCGGTCATAGGAGAGGACCTCTCGCTGCCGCGCGTCGTGGCTACGATGCTCGGCAGCGACGCGTCCTGGAAGGCGATGCTCGACTTCTGCGAGTCCACCATCTCGCAGAAGGAGGCGGCGGAGCGAGAGAGGGAGAGCTCTTCCCTTTCCGCACCGATCCGTCGCCGTCGAGCCGGGGGCCGGAGGCGGGAATACGCCCGTACGTCCCGGCCCCTGTAGGTGGCGGCCTCCCCCCGGTGAAGGTCAAGGGGCGACCTGAGGGGGTGAGGCCGCGCGGCGCGCTACCAGCACTCTAGCGCGCTGCCGTGGAGTGAATAGAGCGACCGGTCGACGGTGTATCGCGTCCCGACCCGGCAGGCTGGTTCTGGTCCAGCGGGGTATTCCGGGACACCAGCGGCACCGTCTGGGCGGCCCGACGGGCTGCCGTACCGAGACGGCCGACGTTTCAGAGCCTTCGATTCGCCTCGAAGGCTCCGTCGGCTGGGCGTCCTTGGGGTGAGCCGCGCCGTCTGGTTGTAGTGTTGACCGCGGTAGCCCCCCTACCTCATCCGGGTTCTGACCTCGGAGGGGATCGGACGTCGGGTGTAAGAGTGCAGGGGAGTCGTTTAGTGGGTGGGTCCTAAAATCCTTGGGCCCGCGGTCTGCTCACAACACCATGCAGATCGTTGATACCCCGCGCGCCCCTTTTGCGCGGGGACCTCGTAGGAGGTTCGGCCCTCTACCCGAAAAAAAAAAAAAAAAAAGGTCTCCAAATGACCCAATCTAATACTTATTTGATAAACATTTTCTGAAGTATTACTGAAGTATATTCATTTATTCTCGTAATGTGATATCAAGGGCAGTCAAAGACATGGTCCTAAAAGCCTACCGGGGATTATAGGCACTAACGTAAGTGCTGTTGTATACCTTGAGTCAGTAAGTGAAGCCATAATTCTATCGTAACCATCTTGTCCGGAACCACGAAGTTTTACGACAGAAACTAATAGACTAAAAGGATCAACTCATGACTATTTTGGGTTTTCCCCAGACGAAAAAAAAAATCTATTAGTTTTGTACATACACATTCATAATAAGATTCATAATTCAACACCTTCATAATTTAACAGGCGGCGGTACGTCCCGGCCTCGCTGCTGCTGAAGTCGCAGTCATTTTCAAAAACCTGATGGCCAGACTTGGTTACAAGCAGTACTACGTCCAAGGAGGTGATTGGGGAGCTCTCATCGGTAGCGCTATGGCTACTTTCTTCCCTAAGGTAAGGATTGAAATGTACGAGTTTTAAAAGGCGATGGATATTTACTGGTGGTAGGACCTCTTGGGAGTTCGCACGGATAGGTACCACCACCCCGCCTATTTCCGCCGTGTAGCAGTAATGCGTTTCGGTTCGAAGGGTTGGGTAGCCGTTGTAACTATACTGAGACCTTAGAACTTATATCTCGAGGTAGGTGACGCATTTACGTTGTAGATGTCTATGGACTTCTGTAACTACTTAAAAAAAATACCACCATTCACAATCTGATGTACAAATATGCTCTCCAATATCTTCTTAAGGCCAGTTGGATCTAAAATGCGTTTTTTTAGGGCTTGAAGGGTTTTCATAATTATTTCTGTTTATGAACAGTGCTCTTGCCGAGAAATATCCTTCGTTTAATCCTTCTCTGGCCAACCATCTAAGTTCTAGAGCGCTGTGGTATTTATAGTTTTATTTTCACAGAATTCTCTTACTCTGGGGATGAAACAGATGCTCCAATACAATATAAAATTGACTATTTAGATCAGATGAATGGATTTATTCACTTGGTTATATCTATGGGCCGTCGTATCATCTGACCATCAAGTTAGACTTCTTTAAGATCAGGGAAGATCAAGGGAAATAGACCGCGTGCGCGCAGTCCGACAAGGTGGTTCGATCAAATCCGCATCACACTAGAGATCCCATTACACGAAGCCCTTCCAATGTGACAATGTGGCCAATGAACGGAGGCGCTGGAGGGACATTACAAAGAGTAAAATTCTGTTGAAACATGCTGGTCACGACCCTCAGCAGAGAGTTAACGACGCAAGGAAGAGAAGAACAGTTTTGCCTATGGTTTTTGAAAATGACAGTTCTATTGAGCCCAGATTTATAGTGTTTGTAGGTGTACCACTGATATCGTGAATTAGCCGGCTTAATACCAATACAAATCTATTAATTTCAGGAAATAATCGGCTTCCACTCCAACATGGCGCTCACTCTTAGTCCAGCGGCGACGTTCCTTGAGTTTGTCGGTGCCTTATTCCCATCTCTGATAGTCGAACCAGAACTAGCTAACAGACTTTATCCACTATCGGAGAAATACTCAACCCTTCTCGAGGAATTGGGCTACATGCATATTCAAGCCACGAAGCCTGATACTGTTGGTAAGAAAAATCTATACTAATATTATAAAGCTGAAGAGTTTGTTTGTTTGAACGCTCTAATCCTAGGAACTACTGGTCCGATTTGAAAAAATCTTTCAGTGTTAGATAACCCATTTATTGAGGAAGGCTATAGGCTATATAACATCACGGCAAGACCAATACAAGTGGAGCACCAATAAAGAATGTTTCAAAATAGGGGTTTAAATAGCTCCTTAACATTCTATAATTCAAAAATGTTTTCACTTTTTACGTAAACGAAGAGGCGGATAAAATTTAGCGTTATGCCAAAGTAACTATTCCACGCGGACAGAGTCGCGGGCAAAAGCTAGTAAATAATAAAATGTATCTAAGTGTAGAGCTTGCATTGACGTGGATCTGAACATTATTATGTTTTTCTATATGCAAGCCTCGAGCAAGTATATCTTGCTCGAGACAGCTGTCATCGTTCTTTATATTAGTGCCGACCTCTTTAGGAGTCGTTACCATGAACTTAGACAGAGAGGAAAGAGGTGATGAGATAAACACCCTTTTATTGGCTTCAATGGATACCTGAATGTCTGTTGCGTCTATTTTTTTTTTTATTCCTTAAATGGGTGGACGAGCTCACAGCCCACCTGGTGTTAAGTGGTTACTGGAGCCCATAGACATCTACAACGTAAATGCGCCACCCACCTTGAGATATAAGTTCTAAGGTCTCAGTATAATTACAACTGCTGCCCCATCCTTCAAACCGAAACGCATCTGCTTCACGGTAGAAATAGGCAGGGTGGTGGTACCTACCCGCGCGGACTCTCAAGAGGTCCTACCACCAGTAATCTTAGAGGTATCTTGAGGTGGCCAAGAAAATGAATAAATGCGTTAACTTCTCATTATATTATTTTAATTATTTTACAAAATATAATTGACATGCGCGTCCATCTTTTTTCCTCGTGTAATAATTTTAAATTTTGACAATTGGTGCCACTATTGCGTTTCCTGATTTGTGATTGGTTCGTGCGATATGACGTCATCGTTGGCCAATCACAGCCATCAATGTATGACGCGACGTTGATTTGTTAACAATGTCTTTTTACTACATTTCAGTATTAAAATCAGTTTTGTCACTTTTTCCTTTTTCCCAGGAATTGGATTAACAGACTCCCCGGCCGGTCTCCTCGCCTATATCCTGGAAAAGTTTTCCACTTGGACCAACCCCGACTTACGCAGTAAAGAAGACGGAGGTCTCTCCTACCGGTGGACAAAAGATCAGCTGATCGATAATCTCATGCTATACTGGAGCACGAAGTCAATAGTCACTTCAATGAGACTTTATGCTGAGTCTTTCAGTTCTAGGCACTTGAATTTAAAACTAGATGAGTAAGTTTTGTTTTTTTTATTGCTTAGATGGGTGGACGAGCTCACAGTCCACCTGATGTTAAGTGCTTACTGGAGACCATAGACATCTACAACGTAAATGCGCCACTCACCTTGAGATATAAGTTCTAAGGTCTCAGTATAGTTGTAACGGCTGCCCCACCCTTCAAACCGAAACGCATTACTGCTTCACGGCACAAATAGGCAAGGCGGTGGTACCTACCCGTCTGGACTCACAAGAAATCCTACCACCAGTAAAAACTGTAAAAGTAAGTTCGCATTTCTTAATCAGATGAACGTATGTCAGGCCTGATGTGGTGAGCGGTTACCGTAATGTACGAGCATCGGCTGGTCAAGGACATATAGTTCTCGCGAAATACCGTGGAGTTGATTCCAAAGTCAAAGGTTAAGGGAGCCAATGATCTCTTGAAGCTGGCTACGTGATCGAGCTAGTCCATAAAATGGCAAAACGTGAAATTGCATCGTGAAATGTTCATTATGCATTTCATTATTTTCGTATATCCACTTCAATGCTCTATCTCTTCACAGGATTCAAGTACAAGTCCCAACATGGGTGCTCCAGGCGAAATACGAGTTAGCCTACCAGCCGCCCTGCATCCTCAAACTGAAGTACCCGAAACTGGTCAATGCCAGTGTCATTGAAGACGGAGGACATTTCCTTGCCTTTGAACTACCGGAGATCTTCGCCAAGGACGTCCTGAAGGCAATCGGCGAGTTCAGAAAACTCAAGAACGTGAAGACTGAGTTGTGATTTGTTTTTTTTTTAATAAATTGGTGTTTTGTTAACTTACCTTTTTAGATACTCTGTTATAACAAGCCACATTGTATTCATTAGATACTGCTATTACCTAAGATGGCTAGACGAAGTCATGTGAATCGTTTTTTCCTGAATCGTAACCAGAAAACATAAACAAATCAAATCAAATAAAAAAAAATATTCAACATAAATGAAAGTACACACTTGTTGTACGTCAAAAAGAACTACCGCCAATTCACAAAAACTAGCCTCCGTCCTGAGAAGAACTGGCAAGAAACTCAGCGGCCATGTCTTTTTTTTTAAATATTTTTTTTTTTTAATATTTATTTTTACAATGAGTATTATAACGTAACAATTATTGCAATATTGCCCAGAGCGAGCAACTCATTCCCACTTTGTGGAATCTTCTAGATAATCATTGACTTTATAGTAAGCTTTATTGCACAGATGTTCTTTAATAGTTTTGTTAAATCTATGTTTAAGTAGGTTCTGAACATCTTGTGGGATTTTGTTGTACAGGCGCACAGACAAACACCCGAATGAATTTCGTATCTTATGTAACCTACTCATCGGCACAATAAGCTTGTGTTTGTTCCTAGTATTTCTATTATGTAAATCAAACTTTTTAGGATATAGGATATAATAGAAATTAGGAAAAGACATCATAACATTTCATTTTACTCTATTGAACTTGAATAACTTTTCTGATGAAATATTTCATTATACACATCAATATTCGTTTTATAGAATACTAGCGACCCGCCCTCGCTTCGCTTCGGAAACATTAAAACACACATGAAACCAAAAAAAAATAATTAAAAAATAAATTAAAAAAGTAGCCTATGTTCATCAGGGACAATGTCGGCTTCTAATGGAAAAAGAATTTTTCAAATCGGTCCAGTAGTTTCGGAGCCTATTCGAAACAAACAAACAAATCTTTCCTCTTTATAATATTAGTATAGATTTGCCTGGACTCCGACGTTAAAGCTTCGAACTCGTCTAACTGTACAAAAAAATACCAGTAAAGCAACCCTTAAAAAAATCACTACTATTAATTCAGCACTTAGCTCACGCCACGCGCCTGGTCGACGTGCGATAAGGGATATATTAATTGTATTAGCGCCAATGATACGTGGGGGACGCGTGAGAGAACTTGACTTTCAGTTAAAAACGTATTAGACCCTCAAAAGGGTGGCTGAGCCGGGCTTATTGTGGCCATCAACTGATGCTTATGAATATTGATAGAAGTTTGTGGCTTATGAAAATGATTTGGGTCGTTGAGTTGGGTCGCATGAGATCGTCCACGTATATTTACCCGACTTGATAATCAAATCTATGAAAGCCAATAGTTATCTTCGACTTTATCAATATATAAAATATAAAAAAGTAAAAAAGTAAAAAGTGAACAACAACAAAAGTAAAAAACAAAATATAAAAATTGAGACCTTATAACTCATGTTTCAAGTTGGATGATGGCATTTACATTATATATGTCTATGGGCTCCGGTAACCAATTAAGATCAGGTGGACCGTGAGCTCGTTCGCCCATCCGAGCAATAAAAAATAAAATATGTGTTTAGGTATACCTTTGGCGGTGGCCAGTACGAACATAGAATATAATCTACTTCTAATAAATTGCCGTCACCGTCCCCAAACTGAATGGCATCTTCAGCGGGTTACTGGAACGATAATTACTTGCGACAATCACAAGAACGTCCAGATTCGAAATCGAAAGTATCTCTGTAAAAGCTTATGACTGAATAGGGAAAACAAACTCTGAGCCCGTAGTTCTGCAGTTATTAACCAGAACGAACTGATTTTACTACTTCTAATTATTCTGATCTACACCCATACTACTCACCATCGCGGTGTTAAAACTCTTATTGTGGCCACCGATATCCTAGCCAGGCCACGGGCAAACGCAAAGCCGCCGTCGCTCTAAATATGTCTTATCAGATACCCCATCACGTCATTGCGGATCCATTAACGGTGCTTTTAGGTACCTCAAGCACAACTCACCGTCCTCGCCGAACCCGTCCCTTGCGACGAAGGGCTCGAGGCGTAGTAATCTCTCAGTGGGCTGTGTCTATGGGTTAGGATATTCTCAGTGGGTCGCGTTTCCGATCCGGTGGTAGACTCTATGAAGCACTGCTCTTGCTAGGGCGAGTGTTAGCAACAGTTCCGGTTTGAGCCCCGAGAGCTTACCTACACTAGAAATCAAATTGGTGAGCCGACTATGCCTTGTCCTCACATTAAACTGAGTTTACCTAATTACTATGTTGTATAACCTCGGTGAATGTCACGGGGCGACCTGAGGGGATTGAGGAAACGCGGCGCACTGCCCCGGAGTAACAACCACACACTATAAGTTGGCGGCTTACCGCGTCCCGACCCGGAAGACTGGTTCTGAACCAATGCAAATCCGTGACATCAGCGGCACCGTTTGGGGTGGTCTGACGGGCTGCCGTACTGAGACTGTGCAAGTCCTCGATACGCCACGAAGACTCTGTCACCAGGCGTCCTTGGGAGCAGCACATCTGGTTGCAGTCTTGCCTGCGGTAACCCTACTACTCGTTCCAGGTCATCAGGGGCGCTAACTTCGGTTAGTGCAGTAATCTTTTACTGCCTTTCTAAGCAGATAAGCATACAGCCGGCACAGACGTTTGAACTGGTTTACGATCCTTATGTCAAATGTTCATCAGAGCTCAATGACGTCACACCGTGAATATCGTCACTGACCTTAAGAGATGAGATCAAAGTCAACATTGTATCCTATAACCCTCTCTTACTTTTGAAAGCGGATTTTCAATTCTTACTTTTCAAAGTGGATTTTGTAATTAGTTTTTATACTGAACCCAGTCTATTGGAATTGAACTACATATAAGGTAGCAACTATCAACTACATATAAGAAATCCGATTTCATTCCAAGTTTTTTATTTATTTATTGCTTAGCTCGTACACCCGAGCTCACAGCCCACCTTGTGTTAAGTGGTTACCGGAGCCTATAGACATCTACGACGTAAATGCAGCAACCTTGAGATATAAGTTCTAAGGTCTCGAGTATAGCTACAACGGCTACCCCACCCTTCAAACCGAAACGCATTACTGCTTCACGGCAGAAATAGGCAGGGTGATGGTGCCTACCCGTGCGGACTCACAAGTAGTCCTACCACCAATAACAAAAGTTTGACTTAGTGTATTGTTACATCAAAAGCAAGCTTTATAGTTTAAAGCCCTTTGAAAATTATTCAGTAAATAGATCCAGAGATCGTCTTAAATTTAAGATTTGAAAAAACATTTGTTTTAAATATCGACACGGAACTTTTCACAATTATTAACACTATTGGCACGCAACATAATTTTTTTCTGTATAATGCTTGAAGCTCGATTTGCGCCGAGGGAGTGGCTTACGAACCTACCAACCCTTAATCGATAAACGAGACAGCTATACCTGTAAGAAAGGGACGTAGATACGGGGCGTGTGAATTGAAACAAAAATTTGTGGGTAACTTTTATTTCTACAAATAATTCTTAAGCAAATCTTTAAAATTATTAAATTTGAATAGTACTTATTCTGAAAAAACTTTTTTTTTCTTTTTTTATTGCTTAGGTGTGTGGACGAGCTCACAGCCCACCTGGTGTTAAGTGGTTACTGGAGCCCATAGACATCTACAACGTAAATGCGCCACACACCTTGAGATATAGTTCTAAGGTCTCAGTATAGTCACAACGGCTGCCCCACCCTTCAAACCGAAACACATTACTGCTTCACGGTAGAAATAGGCGGGGCGGTGGTACCTACCCGTGCGGACTCACAAGAGGTCCTACCACCAGTAAATGTAAACATTCTTATGTAGTGTTAAAAAGATTTATTTTTACAAAGCTTTAACTGTGATATCCCGAAATACGGGCTATTAGTAGTCATGTTATTTTTCAAAATTATTTTACTATTACTATCTTAATAGATCTCATTATGTCATTAACAAGTTTCTCTCGACGGCTCAATCTCTCGTTTGAAGTGAACAGATCATACGACAGCACTCTTTCAACTTACGATCCAAACTCCTAAAATAACAACCCACTAACGCAAATAGCTTTGAAAATTGTTTCATTGCTGGTTTTACTTTTTTCAATTAGAATAAAGGACGTCATTCCGTTTTGAAGTCGTCGTGGCCTAAAGGATAAGACGTCCGGTGCATTCGTATGTAGCGATGCACCGGTGTTCGAATCCCGCAGGCGGGTACCAATTTTTATAATGAAATACGTACTTAACAATTGTCCACGATTGACTTCCACGATGAAGGAATAACATCGTGTAATAAAAATCAAACCCGCAAAATTATAATTTGCGTAATTACTGGTGGTAGGACCTCTTGTGAGTCCGCGCGGGTAGGTACCACCGCCCTGCCTATTTCTGCCGTGAAGCAGTAATGCGTTTCGGTTTGAACGGTGAGGCAGCCGTTATAACTATACTGAGATCTTAGAACTTATATCTCAAGGTGGGTGGCGCATTTACGTTATAGATGTCTATGGGCTCCAGTAACCACTTAACACCAGGTGGGCTGTGAGCTCGTCCACTCATCTAAGCAATAAAAGAAAAGGACGTAGAATAGAATATAGGAGAGATGGAGAGAAGCAGCTCGGATGAGTACCTGTGTGTTTAGTGCGAGTTTTTTAACGTTCTCGATAGCGTAAAAGTTAACTCAAAGTATGCAGTGGGAACAGCGCCCCTAGCGCCAAACGTAGTACCAAACTAATAAAAGCGTGTTGATAAATTTCGTGACTTTTCAACTTCTTTAACTTGGCACTCTTCTGGCCTGTCTTCTTTAACGGCCGTCTGGTGTAGTGGTGGTAAGTGACATGGTCACTACACAAGGGGGTCGCGGGTTCGAATCCCGCCAAGGGAAGATATTTGTATGATAAATATAAATGTATTTTCCAGGGTTATGGATGTATATTAAATATATGTATGTGTATAATAAAAATCTTACATTATTTCCGTTATCTGGTACCTGTAACACAAGTTCTTTACGAACTTATCACGGGACCAGTTAACGTGGCGTGATTGTTAGTAAATATTATTATTATTATTACTCTTCCGCTCAACTTATCACCGCCTGTGTTAATTGCGAGTTTTTTAACATTCTCGATCGCGTAAAAGTTAACTCAAACTTGTATGGAGTTTGAAACAGCCCCCCTAGCGACAAATGAAGAGAAACTGGAACCCCATACAAATTTGTGTTAACTTTTACGCTATCGAGAACGTTAAAAAACTCGCACTTAGCACATTGGGCATTACTACCACGTGATAGTTACTATGCCCCATCAGCAGAATCACCTTCTCCATCTTCCTCCAATAGGTTTAAAAATAAATAGAATTCTGAAACTAATTCTAAATTTTGTTTCATAATTTTCTACGAGATCGCGATTTAGATCCTAACAACGTAAATCATTTGAAACGCTACTTATTTATCTTCTTTCTCGTTCTCTTTGCAACCGTTCGGCTTTACATCTTCTTTCCCCCCATTCTGGAGGGGAGCGATCATCAGCAAGTTATTCCCGTTGCGATCGGCCAGACTTCTGAACGGGTAAGTCTGTCTCCACCTCGGCGAATAGTAATACTGGTGTCTCAACACCCTAAGGTGTTCCTTCCCGAAATACAAATCCGGTCTCCCTAAGCCCTTTCCTCTTAACAACTCCTGATTTTCTTCGTTGCCGTACCGGAAATACTCTTCTTGATCGTGGTACAGTTTGGCTCTTGGACCGTCTTCGTCAAAACACTGCCGTTTTAATCGAAGTCTTCTGGATTGAGGACTCAGCGGAGATTCACATTTGATCGCCAAGCTACCGGAATTCTCCTTATTGGTGACGCTGTGGTTCTTCTGCCATTCCAGGACCTCGCAAAGAAGTCCTATGTACCTGTGTAAATTTTATCGAGTTACCGGAATTTTCAAGAAAATATTGCTTGGCTATCTGCCTCTTAGATTAGTTTCTCGTGCAATTAAATAGAGAACAGTGACATATCATATACACTACTCGTAATAAATCACATAGAAGATGATGTAGTAATATAATATAGTAAGTCTAATAAAAACTAATTTGATACAGAATTTAGAACTCCCAGAGTTCCAGTATGTGCTCCAGTATATAAGCAAATGTTTTGATTTTACTTGTACTTAATATCTAAGTCACAGCTTTCAAAATACCGTACTACATTTGGAAATATAGGTACTGTTAGATTCATGTGGGTACACACTAACATTTGAGACACTTTCAGCTACTTCCAATTGACTCTGACCAGGGCCGATCGGATTATTAATAATCTTACTCTTAGGAGGAATTATTTGAAATAATCCCATTGTCTGGTTTTTACCATCGCTACCGCCGCCGAAGCGGAGGTCAACCATACTACCTACAATTACTTCGTTCATCCACAGGGCGTTTCTAGAGATGAGATGAGAAGACATATTTTTTGCCCGATTTTTTCTATTAAAGGATTCTTATAAATTCTTTAGAATTATTTTACACAAAAGGCGATTACATGCAGCAGAGATGCGAATATTGCGATGGATGTGTGGAGTAACGAGAACAGGTAGAATAGGGAATGAATATGTTAGTGGAAGTCTGAAAGTGGCACCTGTGACAGAGATGCTAAGAAGTGCGCGTTTGGGATGGTATGGACATGTGATGAGACGAAATAAAAATGAGGTTGGTAAGAGAGTGTTAACTATAATTGTAGAAGGATATAGAGGAAGAGGTAGACCTAAGAATAAATGGATGGATTGCGTGAAAGACGATATGTGTAAGAGGGGAGTGAGTGAAGAAACGGTATATGATAGAGGAGTATGGAAGGAAAAAACATATTACGCCGACCCCAGGTGACTGAGAGAAGGGCAGGAGAATGATGATGATGATGATGATGATGTCTTCTTTTAAAAGAGGCTTACAGGCAAGCAGAAGCTTTTTTGTGGCACAGTCTGGCTACAGGGGTAATACAAAAACGGTTTGTGCATGAAAAATTGTATTTCATGACCAAATGAAGATATCGACGCTTGAAAGGCAAATGTGACTAAGCGACAGTGCGTGAACTTTACAGTAGACTAATTTAAAGTTGAAATACCTGAAAAAAATTCTATTTTAACGAATTTAGCTGTAGGAATAAAATGATTTTAATAGACCTAGAAATATATATTTTTTGCACATCGAATATGGTTATTACCTATTATTTATGTATAAAGCAGTTATTGTCGCTAAGTCACATTTGCCTTTAAAGCGTCGATATGCTGTCGAAACTCCACGGGCTCCACTAGCTAAATATAGGAATCAGTCTGCGTAGCCGAAATCGAAACGAATAACTTGATTATTGACCTGATAGCCATCCGGAGTATTTCGTTCTTCGATAGCTTCTTATCTGGTGGATGAGTGGGCACCAGTCTCCGAAGCTCCGCAAACGCACCACTAACGTTCTGCTGCCTCCAGCGCTCTCTGCAGTTTGTGAAGAGTTTCCGTGGCGGTCGCAGCAAGCAAGGGTTCAGATTTGACAGCTCTTCCGAAATATTCTGTGGCATTTCGTATTCAAAACACTTTTAAGCTTTGACATTTTTGTATACCTACATGAAGAAAAATGATCGCCATCTATAAAATTTTAGGCCCACGTAGGCCCAAAAGTTAGCCATCTTCACTGTATTCATGACATCGCTATGAAATTTAATTATTTCAAAATTAAATTAATTATTGTCGTGATATGTACTGAAACTCTAACAAATTATATTTTAGTAACATACTCGTAGATTATCGCATTACGTGTCCATGAATAACAGTATTTGTATTATAGTTTAGCAAATTCAAAAATGATCGTTATGAACGGGATTTAAGCCTCAAAATTACTTATACCTAGTCAGGTCATAAATTCTGTCACATGTTTAATGTAAAATAATTGAAACAAGTTAATTCATTATGTAACCATTCATATACCAAAATGAACTTAACAAAACATAGATTCTTATGACACTAAAGTTTATTCAAAATGACCTCCGTGATTTTGAATACAGGCCTTCAATCTGCGCGGCCACTCGTCTAACGCAGCACGAACGAGGTCCATGTCAATATCGGCGGCTGCCTTAATCAAGGATGTCTTGAGTGACTCCAAATTGGGATGAGGCTTTGAACACGCCTTTTCCTCCAAGTGTTGCCATATCTTGTAATCTAACAGATTCAAATCTGGACTGGAGGAGGGCCAGTCTTCGTGCCGGATGAAGTCGATTTCACGCGCCGCCAGCCAGTCTTGTGTGCTCTTCGCTCTATGAGCTGGCGCCGAATCTTGTTGGAATACC